>CACRXK020000564.1:47575-76171 GCA_902702795.2 Paramuricea clavata
AGGGGCCGCCCCCCCCCCCCCCAATTATCATTCTGGCTACGGCACTGCAACCAAGCAAATGGTTGAGCCATTTTGAAACATTACATTCGGAACATCAATTAAGCAAGCAACAACACACGATTATTGAACGAATGTCTGAAAGACTACGAAAAGATAAAAGAAAATCCATAAATCTGGAAATTCCCTCGATCCCAATAACTATAGAGGTATTTGTGTCTCAAGCTGCATGGGCAAATTATTCTGCTCAATTATGAACATTCATAAAATTCGTCGAAAAATTGATTTTCATAAACTCTCGCCAAAAACAGTTAATAAAATTTTTACTCCATTATTTCTCCCATTCTACTATACAACCAGAAGTCTGGGGAGCATATGAAAAAAATGATCTCAACAATCTAAGATTCTGCAAGCTATATCTGGGTAGAAAACCAAGCAATATGGCTTGCAGAAGTGAACTTGGGAGGTTATCCACTTCTGATTTCAATAAAAAAGAATATAATCTATTTTAAACACATTTTCAAATTATGTATCGATCAATTCGAAACTTCACCATCCCCCCGGGCCAACCCCCGGATTTGAACTTTTTGAAATTTGACTGATGAAATTCTCCACCCCCTGTGCAAAAAATGTATTCAAATGCCCCACTGTAACAAGAAATTAAGTGTTCAAATGCCCCACCTTCATATAAAAATTATGAAACAGTAAATACAAAAAGTACAAAATATACGGAAATGTTTTTTGACAAGATAGCGAAATTCACGTAAAAAGTTTGGATACTTTGTGGAAATTTAACAGTTTTACACAATTATGTAGTACATATCTTCAAATGAAGCACACAGATTTTCCATGCCCATTTCTTTGAGCCAGTTTTTCACAAAATTGAGGCTGTTACCCTCGAAATCTGAGAAAACTGTATTTGCCGCCAATGCAAAGTATTTTCTGTGCATGCAGGAAGCACACGAAAATGGGCAAAATTCTGGTTCAAATTCCCCACACCGTTATCAAATGCCCCACCACATGGATGATCTAGAACGTCAAATTCCTACTCCTGGAGAAGACTTGAAGTCAAATTCCCAGGGTATGCCTGGGAGGGGGGGATGATGAAGTTTTAAATTAATCGGTACATTAGATGACAACTCGATCATTAAACAATTCTTCCAAATGTCTAAGCAACTATATAATCAAGGCAATCTTTCTACACCAACACAATGAACATGCTAATATAATTCTATGATAATACAACAAACCTAGAATGTGATATAATCAGTTATGCTACAATAAGATGAAAGATAAATATTTTGAATTTTTGCATCATAAAATTATAAGGTGGTAGTCTGCCCTAAAATTTCAGGAACAGTTTAAAGTTTTAAAATATTTTTTGGCTTTATTTATTTCTTAAACTATTATATTTTCACTTCATGGTGTTTTCATTTAGATATTTTAAACATTTTCGTCAAAATATCCATTTATGTAGATTCAATTCTGCTTAGCAACAGTTTCTTTTTACTATGTTTACTTTGGTTGCTAAGGGGTTTTTTCATCCAAAATTATAATGCAAACCCCCCTCAATAGTACAAAGGCATTCCCCCTCCTGAAATATGCATCGTCTTGCTCGATCCATGCCTCTTAAACCAACGCAATAGCATTTTGTTGAGGATTGCATTATGGTGATTTTTGAGGAGTGATGGTAAATAATAAACAATCCCTTTCAATCGAAGTCTTTAAACTCATTAAGTCTTATTAAGTCTCATGCACCCTGGATGGGCTATTAGTAAAACCAGGAACACGAAACACCGGAACACTAAAAATTCTTAATTTGTTAAAAATTCGGAAAAAAAAACCCGGGGGGGTGTGAAAGTATTGCTGCAATAATTATTGCGTAAAACGTGCCTTTCTGACTGATAGCTACTATTAAAAATAACGAGCAGAAATCCTCGGCAGAAATCAGTCTCAAAGTAATAAATATTTGCCCGAAAAATAGAAATCAAACCTAGAATTGGCAATTGATAAAACTAGAATAGTGAAGCGAATAGTACGAATAGTCCGCAAATAGTTGATGAATAGTACGAATAGTCCACGAATAATAGACGAATAGTGCGAATAGTCCGAGAATAGTCGACGAATTGTGCGAATAGTCCGCGAATAGTTGACGAATAGCACGAATAGTCCGCGAATAGTCGACGAATAGCACAAATAGTCCGCGAATAGTCTGCGAATAGTCGACGAATAGTACGAATAGTCCGCGAATAGGCGACGAATAGTGCGAATAGTCGACGAATAGTGCAATAGAGACTTTGCAATGTTTTGCAGCACTGCTGTAGAACTAAATTTACCGGAGGGGGGTGGCTCTGTTGACAAACATGAAATCGTGAAAACAATTCGATGTACGTCAATGACGTCATACGTAATCGGTAAAAATTACGGGAACCACGGAGTATTTTAATAAAATATAAAACAACGGTAACTTCGAAAATAAACATTTTAATATTGTAGCTTTCGACTAAAATTCAGCCATCGTCAGGAAACATATTTGATATTTTTTAGAATTTATAATCATTCCTGATGGTAAAGTGGTAACCATATGAGTCATAAATTTTACTGATGGAATTTTATAGGAATTTTACCTGTAAGTTATGGCGTTGTAACTGAAGATTTGAGGGCTTAAGTGATTTCGTGTGCTTGGAAAACATGATTTACATCACCAAACAAGAGAAGGTATCGATTTATTATTTAAGCCTGTTTTGGGGCGAATTTGTTCGCGCGAAACGAAAACCAAATTTCGGCAATGTGATTGGTCAGCGAAAAAATTCGCCGCGAAAAAGTTGGATCAGTTCCTACTCTTTTACATGTCGCTTCGCGCGAACAAATTCGCCAAGTGGAAAACGTCATTCTAGTGATTGTCATCAGTGGCGCCGTGGCAGTGGGGGGGGGGGCCTGGCCCTCCCCTATTGTTGACAGCCGTCGGAAAATTGCCAATGCTGCCGGAAATTGTCGGAAAATTGTCAAGGCTGTCGGAAATTGTCAAAGTTGTCAGGGGGAGGGGAAACTTCTTGGTTTGTCGGAAAAAAAATTCTGCTTGTCTGAAAAGTACTGCCCTTGATCCCCCCCCAAAAAAACATGGGTCCCGCGGCGCCACTGATTGTCATTCTACTTCCTGTTAAATATTTGTTAAAACTCAGTGGTCCCGTAATTTTTACCGAATATGTATGACGTCATTGACATCAACAAATGTTTTCACAATTTCATGTTTGTCAATAGAGCCCCCCCCGCTTCAGTAAATTTAGTTCTACAGCACGGTGGAAAGCCTTGCAAAGTCTCTATTGCACTATTCGTCGACTATTTCGTACTATTCGTCGACAATTCGCACTATTCGTCGACTATTTGCGGACTATTCGTCGACTATTCGCTTCACTATTCCAGTTTTAGCAATTGCCACCTAGAATTGTTATTTGTTGAGAATATTGAATTGCCCATCTTTGTTTGTTGTTTAAAATATGACAATCAAAATATTAAAGTAAACAACAGTTGATTGGCTTCCTTGTTTTTACCGACTTAGCTGCTCTTGAAGTGCAAAAGGATATTAAATTTTCAATTCTCGTTCGAAGTTGGTATTTAGCATCACTTTAATACAGACAGTCCTTTAATATTGATCCTTTCTCACACGAAATATTTACGAGAATTGAAAATTTAATGTCCTTTTGCACTTCAAGAGTAGCTAAGTCGGTAAAAACAAGGAAGCCAATCAACTGTTGTTACTTTAATATTTTGATTGTCATGTTTTCAACAACAAACAAAGATGGGCCATTCAATATTCTCAACAAATAACAATTCTAGGTTTGATTTCTATTTTTCGGGCAAATATTTATTACTTTGAGACTGATTTCTCGCTCGAAGTAAGAACTTAAGTAAGAACTCGTCCAAACCCCTTCGTGACAGAAGAGATTCGAGGGCTAATCAAAACTAGAGATCGATGGAGAAAACTAGCTCGAAAGACTGGTGATCCTGCTGCATGGTCTGCTTACAGGAACTGTAAACGGGATGTTAAACGAGAGTTACGTATGGCCCAAAGATCTTTTGTCGAACAGGAAATTAGGAAAAACACCAAGGACACTGGCAACATGTGGAAAGTAATTTGCACTTGTATTCCAAAGAAATCTACCGGGAAAAAATGCTTCAGCAGTGACGATAAATCTGTGGCGAATAACTTCAACCAGTTCTTTACATCAGTTGGTTCAAATTCTGTCACGAAAATCAAATCACTAGCTAAAGAAAACAATTACACTCCATCTCAGTTACCATTTGTCCCGCGAAGTTATACTGAGTCAGAACAGTTCACCTTCGAACCCGTAGAATGCTCCCTAGTGGAATATATTGTGACATCAATGCCAGATAACAAAGCTCCAGGAATCGACAAAATACCGATCCGTGTCATTAAGGACTGTTTACCCGTTATTTCGCCATGGATAACCTCAATCATAAACAACTCTCTGGCGAACAATATATTCCCGAATACTTGGAAAATCGCGGAAGTAACTCCCATTCCAAAAGAAGGTGATCATGAGTTGGCGAACAATAACCGACCCATTTCCCTATTACCAGTTCTATCAAAAGTATGTGAGCGTGTAGCACTCCACCAACTGACGTCTTACCTAACCACCAATCACCGTGTCTCTGTGCATCAAAGTGGCAACAAAACCTGGCATTCAACGGAAACCTCCCTTATTCATTCCACCGACTCTATTCTAAAAGCAATTGACCAGAAGAAAGTAACAGCAGTTATTCTTTTGGACATGAGCAAAGCTTTTGACAGCATTAACCATAATATACTCTGCTTGCTAAATTGGAGGACGTTGGTGTCTCATCTAGATGCCTGGGTTGGTTTAAAAGTTACCTCAGCGAGAGATACCAAGCAGTACGTATCAACTCTGCTCTATCTGAGAAATTGCCAGTTGTTAGCGGTGTCCCACAGGGAAGTATTCTGGGCCCGTTACTTTTCAGTATTTATGTGAATGATTTGCCGTCAGTCGCCAAAAATTGTTCATCAGAATCGTATGTTGATGACACCAAACTCCTTCTGTCCTTCCGAATCGATGACTCGAACATTGCGCTGACTGATCTAAACGAGGATTTGATTAGAATGCGAAACTGGTGTTTTGATAACCTGCTCTTGCTGAATCCAGACAGAACTAAATTGATGGTCTACGGAAGCCGCCAAATGCTCGCGAAGTTACCTGATTTTAGACTCTCGCTACTTGGTAAGCAACTAACACCTGCTTCATCAGTGAAAGATCTCGGAGTTAAGTTTGATCCAATCCTCTCCTTCGACAATCATATCCTTTCTACTGTTTCATCCTGCAAGTCAAGTCTCTGCCAGATAAATCGCGCTAAGCATGTCTTCCATAAAAACCTTTTAATAACTGTCATCAACGCCTTAGTATTTAGCAAACTCTACTATTGTTCCTCGCTTTGGTCAAATACTTCCTGCAGCAACCTATCCCGACTTCAAGGAGTCCAGAACTTCGCAGCACGAGTAGTGAGCAACAGAAGGAAATTTGACCACATCACCCCGATACTTAAGGAACTGCGCTGGTTTCCCGTGAAGTCACATCTGTACAGTCGCGATGCTTTATTAGCTTTCAAATGCATGAATGATTGCGCACCTGCCTACTTATCGTCTCAGTTCAAAACGAGAGGTGAAGTGAGTGGTCGCGATACTAGAAATACTAAACAGTTGGACGTTCCGTTATACAGATCAACTGCAGGACAAAGAACATTCCATTACAGAACTGTCACTCCCTGGAACAACATTAACCCTGACTTAAAACTTTGCAAATCTATTCCAAGCTTTAAAATTAAACTGAAACGGGAACTGCTTCAGCAATTTCTAGATAGTTAGCCTAAGGGCATGTTTTTCTGTTGTCGTTGTTATTGTCGTTGATGTTGTTGTTGTTGTTGTTGTTGTTTTTGCTGTCGTTGTTGATGACGTTGATGTACGTTGTATGCTGCTGTTGTTAATCTTGTTGTCAAAATTTTGATGTTGTGTTTGTGTATAAAGTAATTGCGTGATCTTATTATATAAATTTAGGATCTGATGTATTATTATAGTAATTAATTGATATGTATATATATTTTTGTCACTGAAAAGCCCCTTTAGGGGAGTGTCAATAAAGTCAATAACAACAATAACAATTTCTGCCAAGGATTTCTGTTCGTTATTTTTAATAGTAGGTATTGGTCAGAAAGGAGAAAGGCACGTTTTACGCAATAATTATTGCACACACCCCGGTATTTTTTTTCCGAATTTTTAACAAATTAAGAATTTTTAGTGTTCCGGTGTTCCGGAATGATGCTGTTCCGGTGTTTCGGTGTTCCTGGTTTTACTAATATAGCCCCCTGGACGACACATCAACTTTCTGGACACGATTGTCTAGCGCATATTTGTCGGGTTGCCTAGCAACGGTCATGAGTATAAAGTGCAAAATTCGGGCTTTCAAATGATAGGTGATGCGAGAAAATTGATCAAAAGTTTGCAAAAATTGATCAAAAGTTTCACAAGATAGGACTTTGCAGCAAGTTTTAAGGATAAAAAAGAAGATGTTTTTAAAGAGTTTTACATATAAAATATATTGTAAAACATAAGGGAGTGTGCATATGTTTCAAGTCAAGTTCTTATCCAAATCAAGTCGTGGGATTTTCAGCCAGAAAAACAGCAATTTCTTTCAACCTAACAGAAAAGTGAAGTGGGAAATCACAAGAAACATGAACAATAATGACAGGAATTTGAAAAGCTTCTAAAATACACTTTATTGCTTCATATACCCCATAAAATTTTTAAATCAATAAAGCACATCATAAAATTAATGTACGCTCATTTTCTAAGAAGTACTCATCGATTACCTGAAGGAAAAGTTTAAAATAGGTCAGGACAGTAGTTTACAAAATGCCGTTCTCCTCTGAAATGGCTTCTTTTGCAGGAAGCCATTAAATTTATGTACTTCCCAAAATTGTAATTTAGCCGCTTTTTTGGTCTCATTGTTCACTTATTTATCATGGAATTACTTTGCTTGAGCTCTTTTAATAATATCTGCAAGATACTTTGCTATTTGGTGAAATAAAAGCTACATTTTTAGCAGTTTATCTTTTGAAAACTGCATGCGCAACAAAGTGTCACCAATGTGTAGATAAGATGAAAGACTTTATTTCACTCTTTTATAGCAATCTAAAATACCTAAATATATCAGATGATTAATTTTATTTGAGCATACATATTATATTTTTATACAATTGGTCCTTGAAAAGGACTTATTTCAAGCTAGAGTCAGATTTGAAACTAGAGTCAGATTTCAAAAGAAACCGCCTGTCTGACATTTTACAGCAATCTACATTGGCATGCACAACCGTTTTAGCCACAAATCCATTGTTTTCTTAACAGAAACAAAAGGAATTTCAGTTAAAATTCTTACCTGATGAATATTCAAAAGTGTTTATCTCTTTTTGACGACTTTCAGTGCTCTTAATAGCGAAATAAAAAGCCTTTTGTTTTGTCACCGCACGCTGCGTTTGAAAATGCCAGCTGTCAAAGTCAGAATTGAAAACACCTCAAATATTTTAAAATTTTCTCACCTTTTTCATCCTTTGTTTATATTTTAATTAGTAATTTTTGTACTTCGTGTTTTTCCAAACATATTTGAGGTATTTAAAAACTTCAAAGAGGTACAAACATTGTGTTTTTGGGTTACAGAGTTTTTAGACTTGAACAACAAGTTCTGAAGTTCAAGTTCTCCATTGTAAACTAGATGTCCTGAGTGTGCCTGAGCTATGCCCAAGCAAATTTTTATAGCGTTTCATTATTTTGTAATTTATACCCTACAAGATGAAAACTAATTTGAAAATAAATGTGTACCAATCCAGGAATCAAAAAATATTTCTCCATTTATGTTGGGTTATTGAATTATTGCCCTTCAGATGTTGGGTGTCATGAAGAAACAAAATGTCAGAGATTTAAAATTTACACAAACCAAGAATTCTCACCCAAAAGTCTAATGATATATTTAAGTGTGGGAGCTCATTTAAAATAGAATTGATTAATCATTTATCATTTTAACCCACTGCCAAATTTCAAGGTTTTTTTATAACATTGATCTTGAGATATGGGTATCTTTGTAAAAGCAGTTGACAGAAGTTGACAGTAACTAAAATTCGGCATTTTCCTTGCAACTTGGGGAGTGCCAATGTTGCAACAGTCTGCAACTTAATGAGTTAAAAGTATTTTCATGGGGTTTTATGCGCTAGAAATAAAGAATAATTATGGAACAAAGCTAAGATAGGTAACAGGAAAGAAAATAAATGGTTATATTGATAAATACACACAAGAAAGAGCTAAAAAGTTCAGTAATGGTGCTGCTGCCATAATGGCTATCTTTGTAGTTATTCAGCTGTCAGGGACAATCTTGCCACTATTTGTGTGTCTGGTTGTAACTATGTGTCGTAAAAAGACTACTAAGCACTACTGTTGAGAAAATGAGAACAGGAACGGATGGATTACAAACTCCAAGGCATGAAAATATTTGGCCTTTATGCAGCATCATCAGAAATTGATCATGAAATTGCAACATGATTCAAGTTGCAGGATGATGTCCTATGGACATCTAAGGACTAATGGTTGGGAACCTAGTTGGCGGCTACCAGTTATGGTGGTAAGCCGGGTTGGTGGGTCACCAATGTGAGTCACAGATGTTTGCCTTTATATCCGATTTGGTCATGAAGTATTATTAATGGATTTATAATATATTATAACAAAGAAAGCATCAGTTCTCCCTTATCCAAATGAAAAAGGCCGGTAAAAGCCATGATGATTGGTAGCTCTTGCAAGAAGCTGGTCTGCTGTTGAAGGTTGCTTGGGAAACGAGGGATGCAGCAAGACGACTTCAGGGAAGATGGTTGTCTGCATTACTGTTGCAGTAACTGGTAGATGTACAGCAGCTACTAATCAAGTGTGAAAATGATGAAGTTTAAATGATGTACTTAAGATCAGTTTTTCGTGACAACCCTATAAATAGTGAGCAAGAGCAATAACATACTTCTATATATACACTCTAGTTGCTATTCATTTTCCCATTTTGTTATAGTTCTATATTGTTTCAAGTCTAGTATAGATCATGATTATCTATTGGAACCCTGTAGGGGTGGACTATTTTGGACCATTTTGTGTGCTCTACACAGCAGCTTAATACTTCAAAACATTTGTTTATGTTTAACCTTGTTTCTTCTCAAAATAGCCAATTTTCACAGTATTGAATTTGCGGAAACTCTAAATCAAAGGGAATTTGATGGATTGCCTTCATTTTTTTACAGTATGTGTATCTTTTGGTCCTTTATGGGATAACCAGACAGTTTTTGAAAATTTGCAATATGTAATTGGTTGCTATGGAAACAGTGTTTTTTTGTGATTCGGACAAAAGTAAAAGACAAAATAAAAATCTGTCTGCTTATCCTATACTACTCAACTTATCCAGCAACTTGATAAGGTTTGAACTTGTTACCTATTTTCCCTTTTAAGATTTTGCTTCCAGAAACTTAGGTGCAAGACGTAGTTATTTCCGGTTTCCATGGAAACCATCAGGTGCATGTCAAATTAAGTATGCTTAAATGTTGTATCATAGTCAGTTCTATATATGTTCCAAATTTTGAGATGATTGATTAAATTGTTTGGAAATTAGAGCTAAAACAGTGATTTTGGTAATTTAGGGTGGACTACCACCATAATTACTCCTCCAAACTTTCCTTCTTTTGTACATTTAAAAAAGAGTACAAATTGGAAACATACCTATCCATTATTGATAACCCAACAATCAGAGTTGCAAAACCTGTTCAAATTTCCTCTGGGTAAAATTTAAAGTTTTCAAACCTTCCTCAAAATAAATTGAATAAATACTAAAATATGGCTTCATCAAATAGCAATATACTAGAGTATATAAGCTTAACTGATTCTGAAAGCATAAAGTTTGAAAGAGACATGTTGTTAATGCCCAGACTGGAAAGTTTGCAAATTGCGCACCCGAGATCAATATTTTCCGAAATTTTGCGCGTCCGATTTCCGAAATTGCGCGTTTGATATGAAATTTTGCGCTGTTGCGCTGTTGCGTGTATATTTTTTACTTAATATAAAAAGCGGTTAACTTTAAGCAGGCTGGGGGTATTGAGGCATTCCCATTTGGCCATTTCCAGTTTTGAAGTTTTCCTAGCGTTATGTCAGTCATTAGCATTAAACTAATTAAAGTATTAAACAAGCAGTCAGGCAGAGAAGTAAGAGAAGCTCGCGAAATCATCGAGTCAAACTATATTTACTGATCAATATAGACCTATTACCTAATACCTATAGTGTATTAGACCATTGACTATTGCTAGTTTACAAATATAAAGTAGTAAAGTACAAACAATATTTTAGTAACATAAAATGATTGTTTATTCGGCTTACCTCTAGACTGAATCCATCTGACCATCTTCTTTTTCTATTATCCATTTATCCGCTAACAAATACCAAATCACCATGCATACATACTGACATACAGTGATACATTACATACATACCGTGAGTGAGTGAGTGAGTCAGTGACTGAATGTTTGTAACCAATAATTGTTTCCCAAAATTCATCAATTACATCATCATGAGCGTTGAAAATTGTTGATAGAAGATGCATGAAAGACAGGCGTCAAAAAATTAGATTCATTGTTGATAAAAACCAACAGGGAAACTAGTTTAAAGGCGCCTTCCTCGAACAGTCAACAGTGGTGGTAGTTAAAGGAGGCAGGAAGGTCATTCAGTTATTAAATGTCTTTTAGCAGCAACCAGCAAACCAGGTGGTGGTTAAAGGAGGCAGGAAGGTACCTCATTTATTAAAACATGTGTATTATCAGCAACCAGGTGGTGGACTGGTGGTTAAAGGAAGGAAGGTCATTCAGTTATTAAATGTCTTTCAGCAGCAACCAGCAAACCAGGTGGTGGTTAAAGGAGGCAGGAAGGTACCTCAGTTATTAAAAGATGTGTATTATCAGCAACCAGGTGGTGGACTGGTGGTTAAAGGAAGGAAGGTCATTCAGTTATTAAATGTCTTTCAGCAGCAACCAGCAAACCAGGTGGTGGTTAAAGGAGGCATGAAGGTACCTCAGTTATTAAAAGATGTGTATTATCAGCAACCAGGTGGTGGTTAAAGGAGGAAGGTTCTTCAGATTTTGAGTTGAACATAGTTGCGTAGTTAAGTTACGTAGAGGAGAACAGCCGGATACTTAATATATTATTAACCAGAATCCAGTTGGCCAAAGCGAGAAAAACAATAATATAATGAGTAAAATGTTAATGAAAAGTTCCAAGTACACAAGAGGATTTCCAGTTGACCAAGGCGAGAAAAGAGTCACGAGAATCCATGTATATCAGGTTAAATTCAGCAATAGTAATAATGAGTACAATGTTAATGAAAAGTTCCAAGTACACAAGAGGATTTCCAGTTGACCAAGGCGAGAAAAGAGTCACGAGAATCCATGTATATCAGGTTAAATTCAGCAATAGTAATAATGAGTACAATGTTAATGAAAAGTTCCAAGTATACAAGAGGATTTCCAGTTGACCAAGGCGAGAAAAGAGTCACGAGAATCCATGTATATCAGGTTAATTTCAGCAATAGTAATAATGAGTACAATGTTAATGAAAAGTTCCAAGTATACAAGAGGATTTCCAGTTGACCAAGGCGAGAAAAGAGTCACGAGAATCCATGTATATCAGGTTAATTTCAGCAATAGTAATAATGAGTACGATGTTAATGAAAAGTTCCAAGTACACAAGAGGATTTCCAGTTGACCAAGGCGAGAAAAGAGTCACGAGAATCCATGTATATCAGGTTAATTTCAGCAATAGTAATAATGAGTACAATGTTAATGAAAAGTTCCAAGTATACAAGAGGATTTCCAGTTGACCAAGGCGAGAAAAGAGTCACGAGAATCCATGTATATCAGGTTAATTTCAGCAATAGTAATAATGAGTACAATGTTAATGAAAAGTTCAAAGTATACAAGAGGATTTCCAGTTGACCAAGGCGAGAAAAGAGTCACGAGAATCCATGTATATCAGGTTAAATTCAGCAATAGTAATAATGAGTACAATGTTAATGAAAAGTTCCAAGTATACAAGAGGATTTCCAGTTGACCAAGGCGAGAAAAGAGTCACGAGAATCCATGTATATCAGGTTAATTTCAGCAATAGTAATAATGAGTACAATGTTAATGAAAAGTTCCAAGTATACAAGAGGATTTCCAGTTGACCAAGGCGAGAAAAGAGTCACGAGAATCCATGTATATCAGGTTAAATTCAGCAATAGTAATAATGAGTACAATGTTAATGAAAAGTTCCAAGTACACAAGAGGATTTCCAGTTGACCAAGGCGAGAAAAGAGTCACGAGAATCCATGTATATCAGGTTAATTTCAGCAATAGTAATAATGAGTACAATGTTAATGAAAAGTTCCAAGTATGGCCAGGTGGGAAAGTGGGTTACCAGTTTACAAGAGGAAAGGCAATTTCGGACGGGAAGTTATAATGCGTTTCAAAACCTTTGAAAGTTCGCCTTCATGCTTTTGCCACGATCGTCGATCTCTGAATACTGGGATGTGATGCTTGTTTAGGCCACGATCCTTGTCTCCATTGATGTACATGTTTGCCATCTCATTGAGTGCGGAATCACATTGAATGACGGACGGGAGACACCAATCAACTTTCGCACGATTCATTAGCACCTGAGTGCTCTGTCCACCTTCCATTTCTTGCTTGTCCACCACCCGGTAGAAAGACTCCGCAACCGCCTCTGTTCCACTCTTGGCATAAAAGATGTCGAAAATGAGACAAAACTCCTGGCCCACAGCTGAGTAGAATGACGAATCCGTGTATAGAGATTTGATTAATGCCTCCTCTTCGAAAAGGACATTCATCTTCACACCATTGCTTAGCTCCAGGTCGAAAACGTCTGAAAGGGTAAATCTCTGTCGTGTGCCCTCTAGGAACTTTGTCACAATCACACCTTCCGGGACGACCAGATCTTTCAAAGAGAACTCCCCGTTATCTTTAATGATGATCTTTTTGAAGAACTGGAAGAAGTGTGTTGGAAACATATCACCCCAGACGATGGAAATAAGCACTTTCTTCAGACGCCAAAACACGGTGGACGCCAGCGCGCTCCCTATCTCCAAATTCTTGTCCCGAATGTGCGGCATCTGTGAGACGTAAACGACACATCGTTGAAACTCATCTGCCCCGAGCTCGGAAAACCTCTTGTTGTCTACTGGGCTTCTGTCTACGGACGAATCGGATCGTTCTTCACATAATCCAACAAATAGTCGGGCGAAGTCGAAGCATTTGGAAAGCAACCGGTTTAGATCAGAGAAGCAATTTTCGTACCGATCTTCCAACTCGTCAATCACATTTGTTGCCAGCTTCTTCAAATCAGCCACGCTGTCTTTTATCTCCCGTGCAGTCCAATTAACTGGCATTTCATCATCGGCCCCATCGTCAACAACGAGCCACCCCGGCTTCAGTCGACTTTGCCCATAGCGCATTCGTCTAATTTCGTCGATTCGCTTGTTTAGTCTTGGACAAACGTAGACATCGGGTTTCTCCAAGTCGTCCAACAGTTCCAACTCGACTTCTTCGTCTTCTTCATCGTCTTCATCACCATTGGCTCGTGTTACTACTGCTTCGTCCTTTGTTATTTCGAGAAGAAAACGCTCAATTTGCATTTTGACCAAAGGAATATGCGAGCATAACTTCCAGCCAGGGTACCATTGTGCTTGTGCCTGCAGCATGAGGGCAACCAAGGGCCACAACAAATCGAGTACACCCAGCAAGTCATGGACAAAATCTTGGCCATACAGCTTGTAGCCAACCTTCTCGCGATTGTCGTGGTCTTTGAACGTCTCGATGTAAACTTCCAAACTATCTGCCAGGTTCCTCAACGACAAGTAGCTGGAGCTCATGAACCGCTGATGTGCATATGCGTTGGTCACCCGAAACGGAAGCTTAAGTTCCTTCGCTGTGTGGCGCGCTACGCTGTGCATCTTACCAAATCTAAAAAGCTGGTGGTAAAGTGCGACTCTCTTCAGCAGACAATCGACGAAACACGAATCTTTGTATTTGCTGAAAACTTTGTCCAGCCAGTGAGCAGGATCCCATTCTATAGGCCACCATAACCTGTCTTTGCAACTCTGGCCATCCTCAAATAGTCGCATGATAGGTTCGTTCATGCCAGCAATGAATGGCTCGTTTAGGTACTGGCCATCCAACACTCTTCCCTGTGCTTGCAAAAGGTGTTCGTCTTTCAAGTCGACATGCTCCTTCAGATCTTTATAAATTGCAGTCGCTAAAGCACCTCCTGTACCACCAGTCCCATCAGAATTTGTGTATACCTCCCTGGCATCTAGGATTATTCCTTCTCGCGTACCATTCACAACGGGGCATATAACGGTGACCTGGTTGGTAATGCGATGGTTGGTGGACTTGTCGGCGGTTATATAAAAGTGCGGTGGCATTCCTGTGTTTGGAAGAGGAGTAGAGAGGAAGTCGGCGGTCTTCTTGTCGATATAGGCGCATGCCACTTTAATCATTTCAGGAAACATTTTTCGTGAATGACCAAAATCGCCAACATCAGCACCAGCTGCTTGGAGTTCGGCAATGCGCTCCTCGTACTGTATTGCAGCTGACTTTGTCTTGACAACTCCAATAGCAGCACGGAGTTGGTTCTTGGCAACAATCATCTCCCTGGATCTGCCTTCATTGAGCAACTTCATGTGACGCACAGCGTTGTTGTGCGTTTCGGAAGAAAGATGTTGATGAATGGCTTGTTTCTGGTGGTACCATTAGTCGCACTTACCAGCAGTAAGTTGTTTGTATAGATCATCTGACAAGTGAAGACCGCTGGCCAAACTTCCATCGGCCTTGCCAGAGGGTCGACGAGACGAAGACGTATATGATGCTTGAGGAGAAGATAAAAACGCTGCACAATTGCTACACCGCAGTACCCGGCTATTCTCCTCAAAAAGTAACTCAAAATCAGGCACTTCGTCTAGAAGTTCAATCAAATTACTTGATTGAAGTGATAGTTTAGCTGAAGGGTTAAAAGGGATTGCTGAGGTCTTTTCTTTTTTCCCGTATTGAGGACCAAGCTTTTTAACCACCCTATTTGCGATCTTTTCCGCTAGATCCTCAATATTGAAAGGCATGTTGGTGATGTTGCCGGATTCCTTCTCGGAAAGGGAGGGAAGGAAACTATCCAGCGAACTTTGAAAAATAGGACCCATGTTACGGCTGGAGGTGGGATCGACCACAGTTGTCAAATCAACTGAATCTCCGCTTACAATTGGTCCACTGTTACAATTGAAATGTTAGGACTAATCAATAACAAAATTTCGTATAAGAACCTTAGTCATTAATCGCAATAGGGGCCTCGTATCATGGGATTAGGAAATGGAAATAAACGTGGGAAAACAAACGAAAACTGCTTGTCAAGCCAAATTAAGATTATATTGTGTCGACCTTAAATTTGTTTCTTGTATTGATTCGTACGGGAAAATAAGAACTATTCCCCGCTGTGGCTCGATCCTAGGATACGAGGCCTCAATGACGATTTATGAATAAGGTAATACTCAAAAATAAAAAAATATTACCACGTTCACATATTACAAAATTTATAAGACGTTAAAACAAAGACATATTCATACGATAGCGTGAATAAATCAGCAAAAATTATTTTGAAGTTTAGTATACTAATTTCCGATTCTACATATTAAAGCTGTAAAATATGCAGCGTGCTTGCAAGGCCAGGTGATCTCGGAATTCGGAAAAGGCCTGGCACTAGTTGTAAAATAGAAATCCATTTCTGGTTTAAAATTACTCAAAATCTCATCAACGGTATTAGATTTCTATTTCAAATTTGTCCCAGACATTCATTTCCCTGTGCAAGACTCAGACACAAAGTTTCAAACAGTTTCACAAACGAATCAGGGCGTGATAAGTGATTAAAGGTACGAAACTGGATTTCTATTCTGTTGCTAGTCCCAGTCCTTTTGCTCACCGTCAGATCACCTGGAATGCAATCGCAAATTAGCTACATTTTAAACTTCTAAACGATGATACTCTTTGTCTCTTTCAAACGATAATTTTAGAGGATAGCTCAAAGCTAAATTTGTCAATCTGTATGCTCTTTAGAAGCAAGAAAACAATTTTTGAGCTAAGACATACTGTTAAAGGTAAACTATTAAGGTGAGTATTCGGTTGCAGCCAAGTCAGCAACAACATAGGAAGCATTCAGTCATAAAATCGACAATCGTGATTTGTTTGCTGTATATTGGCATCCCAGAACCTAGATGCTTAGTTTTGCATTCAAAACGTCACTAAGTTTACAAATACATCATACTTATATGAAAAACTTACGTTAGTGGCGTTACTGTTGGCTCACTTGGACTTGGCTGTGAAATAGCAGAACTACAAAGAAAAACACTTCAATCAATACAAGGTTGCCATCAGTCACTCACACCATGTTTTATGTTATATGTGTTAAATTAGTTGCAGGCTATTTTCACGTGACATCATACCTTTCTTGTACCATATCTGGCATACACTATAATATACCAATACCGTTTCTTGGTCCTTGAGTTGAACAACAAGAATACAGTTAAAAGAGTGAATTTGTAAGAATATAAAGTGACAAACCTTTCTCCTTTTTCGTCATCCTTTTCCAATGGTGCATCATCCTTTTCCAATTGTGCATCATCCTGGATCTCCTGGCTATCACTGACGCTGACCACTTTATCTTCACGTTGACGCTCAAACTGTTCTATAACTTCACTATAGCACAAAATTTGAAATTTATCATTTTAGTTTCTATTGCCGATCAGTTCATAATGTATATGTACAGTATATGGTTTAATTGATTAACTCTAGTGTGATTTTATATATATTATACAGTACATACGCCATAGTTAAATCACTATCAACATCCAAATCCATACAGGTGGTCTTTTGTGTTTGAGGTGGTTCCGATTGGACACTAGTCACACCACCACTTCTCTTCTCTTGATTCCTACTACAGTAAGAGTTCAAGTACAACAGTTTATAGCACAAATGGGAGGATTCACAATTTGTTAATGTTACAAGAAATCCAAACTGACCTGCTGCAACATATCACATATGCATTTACAAACAACACCAGTCTCCAAAGCTTATTTTATTGAGTATACATGTACTTGAGTACTCAATAACTTAACTTGGAACTTTCCAAATACATGTATACTGTACATAAATATAAGTAGAACAGAACTGTTAGGTTTTGAGTTTCACCTACCTAGATGAACTTGCAGCAGATGATGCAAATCTACGTTTGTATTCCTTCATTGCCTCTGCAGCAAGAGGTGAACTTTCGGGCACAACATCATTGGCTTTCGTACTTTGGTTTTTGTGTACTCTGGAAAGGTGGTTAGAAAGAGTGGATGCATTTCCCCTTGCCAACCAAAATTTCTGTTTCCCTTCACGGAAACAAAGCAGACAGAACCCCATTGGTGTTTTGCCATGACCACCTTTTGCTCGCTTGGCCACTGGTGCCGCCAACTTCCCTGACTGTTTTCCAAGCTTTTCATACCAATTCGTTTCTAGAGTAAATATAGTAAAAAAGTTTCCTGATAAATATAGAAGACTATGATGAGTTATGACTTTATAGCTACCTATAGTTATGTGATACTGATATTATAATCTCTTTACCTTTCTCTGATATCTTTCTCTTTGGTGGAGCCTCTCCTTTAGTTGCTGCACAACTAGCACTGCTGCAC
Organism: Paramuricea clavata; assembly: GCA_902702795.2. Taxonomy (NCBI): domain Eukaryota; kingdom Metazoa; phylum Cnidaria; class Anthozoa; order Malacalcyonacea; family Plexauridae; genus Paramuricea; species Paramuricea clavata. The sequence continues at coordinate 65,437 of CACRXK020000564.1, forward strand.
CAAAACCTTCTTCATCATCCTCATTCAATTTTGCACAAGGTGGAATAGCATGGCAGGCTTTCTTGCAAACTTTGCAAGAATGACTCCCACAATATTCCTTCTTGCATGAAACACACACTATGCAACAGGAAAAGCAAATTAATTAATTAATCCTAGATTCCTAGATCACTAATCTTAACTAATCTTAGATAACTAATCTTAGATCACTAAGTGTGACAAGGTGTTTTGGTTGCATATCCTAATAAGTACTAATAACCATGTAATAACCAACCATTAATCACAAAGAACTACCTAACTACCTGTTAATAAATTATTTTTGGTGTTATTATTATTATATCTATACAATAGAATTGGACATAGAAAAATAGAACATGAAAAATGAAGCACCTGGAGCTGGCGGAGCAGAAACGGAGGATTGGAGGAACACTCATAACAACATAAGTCACCTAACCCCTCTGCCCATCTGCCCTCTGTGAGCCTGCCACTGACTCACTGAGCGTCTGAGCCTTAGTCCAGAGTCGGAGCCGAGAGTCCCTGATGGCTGACCCAGACCTTTTACGATTACGACCTTCACTAACTAAGTTATACACATATATATAGCCTATATACGCTTTGCTTTTTGTATATAAAGACAGACCTTAGAGGGCCAGAGGCTTATTGGTTATGGCTTACCTGCTTCAACAATTATTTCAATATCGTCCGACACGCCTGCCATTATTTTTTCACCACAAAACAAGGAAATGAAGGAACTGTGGAATGTGCAAGGAAGAGTTTAGTATACTCAGTTAGCCAGTTTGGACTTTGCCTTTTGGCACATTGGAAAATGAAACACATACAAAATTGTAATTTTAAGTAATGTGTGAATGGTGTGAATGTCAGAATGTGTGATGGAAATTGTCAAACTAATTGAATTGTTTATTGTTATTCTGATTTAATAGTGTAACTGTGTAAGCAGACAACTGAGACAAGCAGTGTTCAGTGTTCTCACAGTTCTAGACTTCTGGTGTTCAGCTGAATAGAATTCCGTTTAGTTGTCATTGCTCATTCAGACTTTTCACTTTTATACTCCTTTGACTTTTGAGTTTAGACTGTTTTTATAATCAATAATCATAGGCTGTAGGCGTCCGCCGGTTTGATAATTTGATAACATATTACATATACAGTATAAGGTATATTGTTAAATAGTATTAAACATTTAAACTACTAAACTGTAAATGTGACGCCGCAACCTGCCAACCTATGGGCTATGGCCGCAACATGCGCCGGTGGCGGTTGCCGGTTGGCCGACTGCGTGACTTGGCTCGCAAATTAAAATTTTGTTGTGATACATTTCACAGCGTTTACATTGCCAGTGTCTCCGTCGAAATACCCCAGTGATAGAAGGGTATTAAAGGGAAAAAGGACTTCATGTAGCCTTGAAATTTCAGATTAAAAGTGCCTTAAAGTTTAATTAAACAACCGACCGTTGTGGCAGCACGCCAGACGCACGAGGCTGCTTTAAAGTGATTTTATCATTGAATAACTTGAATTCACCACACCAATTTCCATAAACGCGAATAGAACAATTAATACTACATTTGCATACACTGATAAACACATAATATATACTTACTTCACACAATTGAACTTTGAAAACTCCCCTGAAAATTTTTCACAGCAAAAATATTCCACAGAAGTGCAGAACGAAACGTCAAACGAGTGTCGAGTAAACGATAGTTGCTTTGAAAACCTGTCACTAGATCAAATTTCTCAACCGCAAACGTATGTGTCTGTTTATAGCTAAGTAAGTCGAATCGGAAGTTAATAATTAAAGATGTTTTTCATTGTTTGCCTCGCTGCCAAGCCATCTTGTGTCGCGCGATGCGCATCTCAACTTCCATTTCGCGCATAGATATTCGCGTGTAAAGCTTCTCATTCGCGCGCGCTTCTCTCACTTCCCAGTGCGCATTTTCTTACGCTCGCGTTTTTACGCGCGCCGCGCGCGTTCTCGCTTTCCTCGTATTCCAAGTGCGCGTTTGAGCTTGCAATATTGCGCAATAACTTTTCAGAAGCGCGAAAAGCGCGGCTGATTTCGAAAGTGCGCGTTTCTTCGGAGCATTTCCAAAATCTGCGCGTTCAGACGCGCATTTTGTCCGAAATTGCGCACCCGAGATCTCGGTTGCGCAATACAAACTTTCCAGTCTGGGTTAATGCAGTACATGATTCTAATATATAGTTTGCAGTAATAAATTTATACTTTGGACAAATTGGATAGTCCTTACCTACTATATCTACATCCTATACATATGATGCATGATTTGGTCACAACCTTCCTGTCAATATTTCAACTGAAGTTGTTGATTTTATGCCTGTACACATATATAGAGGTCAGCAGTAAAACCATGGCAACAACATTCCAGGGGTGGTATTTGATCTTGATATGTGTCGGTACTTGTGGTTTTGAAAGGCATTTGAGAGTGTTTAGGTCTTTAGATGTGTGACCCAATCGCCCAATTACACAGTCAGCGAATGCTCTCACTTGTTTCCGAAGCAAAGTGCTAAATTTAAACCAGTTTTTGTTAGATAGATATTTTGCAGTTCTGTATTACATGGAATGATTATTATTTGTGTAGTATATTTACAAAAAAAAAGTGCTGGCCTCCTGTTATAACCAGGAAGGCTAGGCTAATCAAGACAGGTGGTCATTAATATATTACAATAGTATTATTTAAACAGTGTTACAAGAAGGTGCAATCAAAATTAAAAAGATTAGAGAGCAAAGTGCACAAAACACACAATGTACAAAAAAAACCCCAACAAAACAACAAGAACAAAACAAAACTCAACACCAGACAAGAAAAAAAATATGATTGACTCATACACATAGTAATTACACAGATAGCTAGTAGTAATCAATTAACTGTCGTTTTAATTTCTTTAAAAGAAGATTTGCTCAGAGATTTAATAGACTCATCAATATCATTCCAGGTCTTAGGGCCAATAAATTGTATATTGAACTTTCCATAGTTAGTGCGAGGTTGAGAAAGGGATAAGGATGATTTCGCAGAAAGCCTTGTATTATAATGATGCTTGGAACTAACTGGTGAAAAAAAGTTAACTCATATGGAAGTTTGTTGTTATTAAATTTATGCATAAATAATGTTGTATTAAGTAAGACTAAATCAGAAAATTCTAGGAGTTTAAGTCTCTTAAAAATAGGTGAGGTGTGTGCCAGATAATGTGAAAGTGTTATTATATGTATTGCCTTCTTTTGAAGAATAACTATTGGCTGAATATTTGTCTTGTACGTATTTCCCCATATTACTACACCATATGAAATGAATGGGAAAATAATGGAATAATATAATTGCATATTTGTAGGAACAAAATGACGTAACTTAAGCAAAACTCCAACACTTCTCGAAACTTTTTTTGATAATTCGTACACATGTTCCTTCCAGTTAAGATGGCTATCAATAATGATTCCCAAGTATTTAATATTATATTTTTGTACAATTGATGTATTATTTATTTTAAGATCTATTGAGTAGTTTATTTTCTTTTGTGGTGTATGAAATAATACAATGTCAAAAGAATAGCATGTGTAGTTGAGTGATTTGATCGAAATCCAAACTGACCTTTAAAAAGACATCATTCAACTCAGGTATATTAATGCCTGGGTCTGCCCACGCTTGGATAATGTCTTGCGTGTGTGTTGCACGCGCAATCTGTCAGTAATGCGTCTGTTAGAATATGCGCCCCCTGTGTGAGTATTTTAGTGAATTCGGGCGTTTGCTTCAAATCAAACTATAGTATATATGAGCGACAGGACTATTTTGGAATATACAATGCAAAGAAGTCGGTATACTATTCAGTTTTCATGTAATAATTGGCTCTTTGTATAGCAATAAGTATTGTATCATTTGCAACAGCTGACCTTTGAACTGCTGATAAATAAAAGCTTCTTATAGTGTTATCTTGCTATTATTCAGTATTAATTGTCGATTGTTTCTTATTTTCAATGAAAAATTGCTTGTGAATTATAAATTAATTATAGCACGTATAGTTTAGTCGGTCTTTTCCACCATGGCATGCTTTCCTTCAAGCATTAACTATGCTTCAAGATATCGGCTTGAATGCGCAATGAATGTTGTTATTGGAAATATAATATCCCTTACAATAAGCGGCAGACTGTTTTGCAGCAGGGTAATTTGACGAAATCTTGCTATTTTTATTAGCTAAAAACATTAACAAGGGAACAAAGTTTCTTGCGTTAATTTGGAAATCGAACATTTATTTGTAGATAACATTTAATGATGTGATTAACATTTGTTTGATGCCGATCGTCGTAATATAGCTGAATAAAATAATGAAACGAAGCCTTAATAAACAGTGATATTATCGTGTGAATGATTATCGCAATTCTGCGTCCTCTCAGTCACGAATTTTCGAAATATACATCACGTGATCATTGCCATGACAACGAAAAGTAGGTCAACATTTAGAATCTCCTTTGATAAATCATATAAACCTTGAATGGTAATAATCAAGGCCATACTTATTTTTTCATGATTTTTTGTCTATTTTCGCTAAATACACAAACTGAGACCCAGGCATTAACATACCTGAGAAATCCAAAAATTCCACCAGTCTCTTGTGCATTAGCTTTTCTAATAATTTATTAAATACGGATAGTAGTGATATAGGACGATAATTGGAGGCAAGAGTTCTGGTACCTTTTTTGTGGACAGGAATTACCCTAGCAATTCTCAGTTGATCAGGCACAACCATAGGTAGCCCAACAATCAGTGTTATTAATTCATTTCTGTTCAATAAAATCATACTACTACTTAGTCCCAACTGCATTGTTTACGCGCGGTCAAATCATGTACGTATCCCTATGGTAATATCATAGATTAAGAAATAAATAGATGGCTCACTCCTTTGAAGTTTTTGATGCCACCGACAGGTGCGACTTCCGGTTGGCCGCCATTACTCTGGCCAGTAAAGTGCAGCCAGAACGAATAGAAAATATATTGTGAAATTGGCATCATTTTTACCGGTTTTGGACACCCGAATTAAACCGTTTACGGTCGGAAATCAAAATTAGAAAGGTAAGAAAGTATTATTATCTGTTTTATTAGCCCTGAAAATGTTTTTTAAGTCAAATTTTGTGCTCTTAAATATGGCTAGTTCGGCCAGCCAGACATATATAAAAGAACAGCTTTTCGTCCCATTTGCTGTATGTTTTCATTCGAAAGTAACATGAATATTACTTCTTGCAATAGATATACAGTATATCTGATGTATATTACAGTTTCAGTATATATGTCTTTTCATCACCATTTCTAAAATAAACATGTCTTTTTAATAAGTTCACTGTTTTCGTGAATTACATATTTATCTACTAAATTTTGCCCAACTTATTCAGATGCAACCCAGATGGTTTCAAACTATGTAGAATATAGTTTATAAACTGCTATATGCAGGCTAGTTTATAGATGGCTAACTTTAATGTACTTTCTGCTCATTCTTTCTTTTTAAGTTGAAGTTGTCAGTTTTCTGGTTTCGAACTTGATGGTGTAATATATACGTATCCCGAGAAAAAGCTTTAACATGTAGTCCATGGGAAACTCTGGGCAACAATGGAATGTGATGGACACACTTTGGATGCTCTTTAGCAAATTAGCACCAACTAATGGTGGCTTCTTTGCACAATGAGCATTCATGAACAGTGAAGCACTTCTTGAACAGTATGTTTTCTTTCATTGCCTATGGTTTGCTGAAGGTTAATTGTGTAATTTAATGTAGTGTTTTTATTGAATATATATATTTATATATACACGTGTGTCCAAAGGGAGCCTAAATTACAGTAAAACAAGCCTTGTGGTTTCTTTTTAAGGCTTCCTTGCTACTAATTATAGGTTTCTTTTTTGTCTATGTAAATGCATAAATATATTGTGAAATTTGTAATAGCCTTAAAAAACCTGTAAAATAGTAGCAAATCATTAAACATCATTAAACAGTATCCGGCAATATATGCAACAGCATTTTGTTGGACGATGTTGGAACTGAATTCGTTCTCTCTGTAGTCTGTTTCTCCTAGCACCAATGTTTGTGGTTGACGACCTGGTCTCACCAATGCTGCATTGTTAGAGCGGTTTGAAAGATGGGAAAGGAGTGAATCGAAATCTTCTGCACAGTTACCATTGCCAGAGGTGATAAGGGAACTGACAAGAAGTTTCCTAAAGGCCCTAGTGAACTGTATTGGTGTAGGGTTTTCACCATTCTCTCCCTGTTGCCTTACTGTACCAAAAAAGTTTTCAATTGGATCCGTATTCAACCTATGTGTGAATAAGAACTTGAAGTTGTGATGCTAATTGTTTTAATTAAGATGATTCCAGATTAAAATGATTGCATTAATTGTGATTTTAAAAGCCATACTTTAATTTTAACTGAAAATAAAATAGGTATTAAGTGAGTCCAGTAATTATAAAAAGAGAAATCTGTTCTGCAAAACAAAGGTATACACACACAAATTGTTTGGAAAAATATAAAAAAATATAAATATTACTGGCATATAAAACATTTCCACTCTATTTTCACTGCAAATAATTTCCATTCACTCCTATCACAAAACTAACATTCCTTAACCATCATTGTTTGAGCAAATAGCATCCATGAAGATTTATTTTATAAAGAAATCACATCATCCAAAATATGTATACAATGACATGTACTATTCTAATACAAGCCAGGACTAGAACTCTGATTGTCAAGCATTAACCCATTGAGTCGCATTGCGCCCTGAAGCACCCTACTTTAGTATTTTACTCTGTCTAACACCAGGCAATTTAACTCGTCAAGTGGAGAGCACTGGCGCTTAATGGGTTAATTATATCATCACATGCAGCCATTTCCTTTCTGTCAAATGTTTTTGTGTATAACAGGTCCAAATTAGTTGGTGCTAATTTGCTAAAGAGCCTCCAAAGTGTGTCCATCACATTCCATTGTTGCCCAGAGTTTCCCATGGACTACATGTTAAAGCTTTTTCTCAGGATGCGTATATATGACACCATCAAGTTCGAAACCAGAAAACTGACAACTTCAACTAAAAAAGAAAGAATGAGCAGAAAGTACATTAAAGTTAGCCATCTATAAACTAGCCTGCATATAGCAGTTTATAAACTATATTCTACATAGTTTGAAACCATCTGGGCTGCATCTGAATAAGCTGGGCAAAATTTAGTAGATAAATATGTAATTCACGAAAACAGTGAACTTAAAAAGACATGTTTATTAAACTTGGCAGAGAAATGGTGATGAAAAGACATATATACTGACACTGTAATATACATCAGAGATACTGCATATCTATTGCAAGAATGAGTTCATGAATTGTAACTTTCATAGTTTATAAATTTCGTTTCAAGTAATATTCATGTTACTTTCGAATGAAAACATACAGCAAATGGGACCTAAAGCTGTTCTTTTATATATGTCTGGCTGGCCGAACTAGCCATATTTAAGAGCACAAAATTTGACTCAAAAACACTTTCAGGGCTAATAAAACAGATAATAATACTTTCTTACCTTTCTAATTTTGATTTCCGACCGTAAACGTTGAATTCAGGTGTCCAAAACCGGTGATGCCAATTTCACAATATATTTTCTATTCGTTCTGGCTGCACTTTACTGGCCAGAGTAATGGCGGCCAACCGGAAGTCGCACCTGTCGGTGGCATCAAAAACTTCAAAGGAGTGAGCCATCTATTCATTTCTTAATCTATGGTAATATATGCTAAGGTTGGCAGCTAAATTCCTATATACGCACGTAGCCCTGGAGAAATAGCACAAAAATTTTAAAAACATGCAATAAAACACAAACTAAACAACATAAAAGTAAGCTCAGATACTTTCACTAAACTGCCAGTCAATTTTTTTGTTGAAAACAACATCGAAAATAATGAAAAATAAGCACAGTTTTTTATCAATTTAGTTAAATTTTCGCTGTGACTATGCGGGATGCAAGTTACCTGATACTGGTATTTTTTTTTAATGATGACTGTGAGATTTCATTGGCTTTTGAACATTTACGTCAATCACAGGAAAAATCCACTTCAGGGGGGTTGTTGAGTGTTTTTAATTCATACACAGAGCTATAAAAAGCAAGGAGAAATATTTTGAAAACAGGATTGCCGGGCAAAGAAAGAAAAGAAAATTACATCTGCAATAATATTAAAAGTTATTTATAGCAATTATAGAAAGCCAGAACTTCCAACATTATACTTGCTTCAGTCAGTATAAAGCTATAATTTTGATCCCTTCGAAATGCAGCGAAAACAAAACAAGACCTTGTTGCTTCAAATAAGGAACAAATTAATAACAACATGGTGAGTAAAATTATATTTTTACATTTCAAAAACTGTATTAAATGCTTTTTGCTTGGTGTTTTATGTTTCTTTCTCGGTTTGCATGTCATAAAATTACTGTAAAAAGTATAATTTGACAACAAGAATTATCTTATTCTTAGTTTGCAAAATGTAAAACAACAACAATACGACAGACTATACATACATCATCATATTGTTAATTTGTGTTGGTCTACATTGTTTGTTGTCATTTTCTTGTAAAGAATTATTAAAGTTATTTGAAGCAACAAGGTTTTGTTTTGTTTTCGCTGCATTTCGAAGGGAAACTATAAGTTTGCCTCGGCTGAAACGGCATCAAATTATATCTTTATACTGACTGAAGCAAGTATAATTTTGGAAGTTCTGGCTTTCTATAATTGCAAACTTTTAATATTATCGCAGATGTCATTTTTTGTCTTTCTTCGTCCGGCAATCCTGTTTTCAAAATATTTCTCCTTGCTTTTTATAGCTCTGTGTATGAAAAACACTCAACAACCCCCCCCCCCCCTTGTTTAACTTGAAGATCCTATTTGTAATATTTTAGGGTAATCAATTGATCCATATTTTAGGGTAATCAATTGCTCGATTCCTTTCCATACACTTTTCATGTCATCCTTATTTCTCAAAAAAATAGGAATTATAATAAGACTTTTTGCTAGCCATCAACAATGCTTTAGTTTATTCCTATAGTATTTATTATCAGTGTTGTCCATGTAATAGCTAGTAAACACTTCAAGATTGCCATGTGGATGCGAAAAAAATAGAACAAACTATATTGCTAGCCTCCTCCGCAGCCAAGTATTGTCTTATCAAACTTTGGACTTTGGCCAAGCTTCAAGTGAAATAGTTTTACGACTGAGGAGAGCAAAACATGGAAGAAAAATGACCGGGAGTTGCCTGCCAAAACCTGACATGAGTGGACCGCATCATGTACCTGAAGGACTTTGTCCTGTACCCTACTACCCAAAGGAGATTTTGCGCCTTTAACTCATTCCCATCCGGTCGAAAAGTAGCAATTTCGAGTTGCGTTGTTTCAAACGCTTATATCTCTCAAACTATACATCGCATGGAAACAGAAATTGCATCGTTCGAAAGAGCAGGACTTCTGCTTTCCAACGATACCAATTTCAATGTCATCCGGAGCTTGGTTAACGATTTACTCGCATAAATTTGCATAAATTATGATATAAAAAATGTTGCAATTATGCATAAATGTATTTAACGGTTCAAATTTCAAATATGTCAAAAAATTTTATGAATATGACTGAAAGACACGGTTATGATCTACAAGTACCCGAAGTTTCATGCATGTAGCATAAATAGAAATATTTTTATTGAATTTTTATATAAACTAGGTAGAAGAGTAAAATTTACATTTTGTGCCCACATGAAACAAATACCTTTATCAAAAGTCCTTTTTTATTGCTGCAACATGTTATCAATACAAATTTCCAATATTTCTTACTCTCCAAAGATAGTATGGCACCAAAATAAGTCTGTGATACCCACAAAAGAACACTCAAATCATGATTAGCAAAATGTCTTTATTTCTACATTATTACTACATACATTCTTAGATAATCATTACACCATTGACTTTAGTTATTAGTGGCGTAACCAGCCTCAAAATTTGGTCATGCTATTCAAATTTGAAATAATCACTACTCATTTGTTTAGAAATTGATTGTTTTCACAATCTAGAACATGAAAATATTTGCAAATAGCATGACCAAGTGTTGTTGGGCTGGCATCATCATAATTAGTAGTTATAAAAAAGTAATGTTTTCCAAGGCAATAATGTTTGCTAAAGCAGTAATGTTTGCCAAAACACATAATTGGATTATGTGGTGAAAATATTTCCTTTATATTGTACTACAAAAGACCTAAGACTGTAACCAAACTGATATCAGATCACCACGTCATACCCAAATCTGTTGAGATGAATATCTGGACTTCTTCCTGTATAAATTTCAAAGTCGCAATATAACCATTAGGATTGTCTGCAGCAACCCACAGATTTATTTCCCACATAGTAGGTCATCTAGCTTTGATGAACTGCCTAACCCCCAACCTTATTTCTTGATTTGACAGTGTGTTTGTCTGCAACAACAATATTCTGTGACGGCTGGTACAGTTGTTGATGCAGTTTATTGCTGTAGTCTTTAGTACAGGATCTACCATATTCACAAATGCCATAAGCGCTTTGTACCTAACCCGAGGAATTATTTCTATTGCCCACAGACCATGATATAAGGTTTTTACACTCCAATAATTTTCAATCTCACTGTCAACTTTTAGCAAACTTGCATATACTAAAAGGCAATCAACCTCTCAAGGTTGGTGGAC
>CACRXK020000565.1:0-31891 GCA_902702795.2 Paramuricea clavata
TAACCGTCGGTATGCTTGCTACAGTATTGGACAACCCTCTAATAAGCATGCGAATGGCTGATTTTTTAGGAAAAAATGAATAGTTAAAGGCTTAAACTAAAGCAAATTATCTGACATTTTGTAGAGTAATTAAAAACCCATCACATCCATGAACTCAAAATAAGATTTTAAAGGTGCCCTACAGTCCATATGTAAACAAAGCCGTTGTTTACATTTTTGTGTCCAAAATATCGACAACTATTTATATTTTCAAGCTTCTAGAGCATAATAAATGATCAAGAAACAAAACTGTTTGTGTCGTAAAAGTGGGCTCATTTGTCCACATGCGCAGATCGGACTGTAGGGCACCTTTAAGCTTTCAAAAGCTCTTAAATTATGTGTGTAAGCCATTATTAGTTTATTGGGAAAACACACCTCCCTGGTTTATAAAATTTGACTTCGAGAAATTTTTTCATTATTCTACATTGTAAGTACCAAAAGAAACTGTATATGTAAAAAACTGGACACTAATAGCTGTTTTGTGAAATTGAGAGCAATTTCAAATCTGTTTAGTTCTTTTTATACACCCTGTAGAAAATTTATTCTCTATCCACCAACTTACAGGGCCGTTGCGAAGGGATATGGATTGGGGGGGTGTCGAAGGTCAAATTGCCGAGTGGCGCTAGTTGAATTTGCAGAGTTTTTAAAAAAAAAAATTAAAGTTTAGATACAGGTAATGAGAACCATATTGGTGTACTAGAACTGTCCTAACCACGTAGCTCAGTTGGCAGAGCATTGGGCTAGTATTCCAAAGGTCGTAGGTTCGATTCCCACCGTGGCCGGGCATATTTTTCAAGCTCGCCCGGTGTGGATATACACTCAGAGTAACATCACAAACATCATATTATTCACCAGGAGTGCACAACACCAACACAGAAAAAAAACATATTGGTGTCGTTGTAATAAGGGACACCAATATGGCTCTTGTTTTGAAATGGATGCCTGTTCGTGGGTCGGTTGCTACAAAGCAATCAGGTTTCTTTATATATAAAATATGACATTTTAAGAACAAACATATATGCATATATAAGGTAACGAAATCGAAGCACGCAATAACTGGAACCACAGGCCACAGCTCAATATGAACCTGCCCTAATAACACTATTTTCATTCGTGCGTTTGTTTTCAAACAGGAGTATTATTTTAATTTATTTATATTAAACATATAAGGCCCCGTTTACACTATACCGGTTGCTATCGGAGTGGGTCAAATTTTGTAGGTATTGAAAGGCTGTGAAGATTTTTAATCTCAGAGACCCAAATAAACATGCCAATTCTGTCAAACTAATAAGCATTTGCTACTAACCATTGCTCCTTAACGGCAGAAGATGATGTCGTGACGAGCGAATCCTGTATAGTGTAAACGGGGCCTAAAGCTGAAAAAATTAAATTTAGCATAGCGGTTTATATTGTGTTTTAAATAAGTCCTAAATCGAGACTGAGACTATGTTTATGTGCACACGGTAACGGTTTTGAGCGTTTTTGCAGTGGAGTTTTCAAATTTAGCGTTTAGGTGCCTTGTTCACATTGATCATTTTTCTCGCAACATAGTTTTGACAAAGCACTAGTTTTTAGTCTTCGTTTCCAAATTCAAACACGGCATTTATTTTCGCCTTCCACTTTCCTGTTCACACGATAACAAAGTGCCAAAACGACCAAACGTTCCAGACATAGAAAACGAATCTTTGGCATCGTTTCCTGACGTCGTTTTGATACGCCTTCGTGTAAACAGAACGTGAAAATGGTACTTTCAGTTTCAGAAACGCATTTTAACCAAAAACAGTCGGAAACGTTACCGCGTGCACATGGTCTAAGTACGAAGTGTCGTGTGGTGCAGACGCGCATCTCCGCAAAGTCAGCAAAGCTATCCGAGTATCTGCATGTGATTGCATTGATATTTTTTTCAATATTTTCATCTCAATTTGATGAATTTGACCTTTTTTATCCCCAGGCACCGAATAAACAATTGATATATTTTTTGTATTTCGAGCAGTCTTAAAACACTCTTAGTGGTGGATAGTGGGCTTTTGTACGACCCGATTTTCCAAGCGTTTAACTAATTTTATGCGTCAGAAAGCGAGTAAAACGGAAATACAACTGATGATACCGTTCGCTGTATGCGGTATGTCTTTCAAAACTGTAGGGCGTAGGCTGATCAGAGTTAACAGTAATTTCTCTTGGTCTTTAGTCCAGTGGATATGCACAGATATTTGAGAAAATCATGCACTTTGTGAAGAAAGCACCAAATTCACAGGAAGTGTAGACTTTAACATGATGAATCTTAGATATGGAGGCATCACCAACATTGATGCTGACGGCTTAATATTTAGGATTTCTTATATTCTCTTATTAATCTCTTATACAATTAAAAATTGTGAAATTGCATGTTCACATATAGCCAAAATGACATGCGTCACAAAACTGCATATAAGACATTTAAGCAGTTACTTTGATTTTCCAACTCCTCTGGAGTTATGAGCGGTTGAAAATATGTTTTAGGGCTAGTGCCCAGGACTTTGGCGGGATTTTTGCCTATTTATCACGTTTTTAAATAGCAATAACTGGAAAACCGCTTGGAAAATAAAGCAGCCGTTTAAAAGTCTTATATGCAGTTTTTTGTAAGCTTTCTGATCATGCACAGTACACAAGAAGTACAGTACACAAGAAGGTGTAATATCAGAATTTATGGGATACCTGAAGCCCCAACTGAGTCAACCGATGACATTGTCATATCTTTTCTCCAAAAGGAATTGGGTGTCACTATTTCAGAAGTTGACATAAGTAGATCACACCGAGTTGGAAAAAAGTCCAACATAGCACGTCCTATCATCATTCGATTTACCAAGCATAATACCAAAGTCATGATATTGAGGAAACGACACTTACTAAAACGGAATGTTTTAGTATCACGTTTTTAAATAGCAATAACTGGAAAACCGCTTGGAAAATAAAGCAGCCGTTTAAAAGTCTTATATGTAGTTTTTTGTAAGCTTTCTGATCATGCAAGTCATTTTTGTATCTGCGCATAGCGCAGATATATTGCTATCGCGTCAGTCAGTAAAGTAAAGTTAAGTTGTTAACTCGTTAAGTCGTTAAGTCTTTAAGCCAACCTTGTTTTGACCTGTTCGCAGGCTAGAACAGCTTTAAAACAAGATGGCGTCTTTCGAAAAGCTTTCAAGAGTTCAAGAGTAGTAATCATTAGTAATCGTGGTATTAATAGACTTTAGCCTGACTCTATTTTGATAAAATCTTCTTCTATAGCAGTCTTGGAGTGATATAACTCTTACAGTCAAACCGGATGTTCTGTTCCCAGTTCCCGTGAGGCATGAGTATTGCAACATTGCAATCAATCTTGCAATGTTGATTGCAAATTGCTCCGAGCGAATTATACGCAAGTATGCAACTGTCATTTTTTCATGTTCCTATCACTTCCGTGTTGGGTTAAGAGAATAACAAATCAAAAGGACTAATATCTTGCCTGCCACTTGACAAATTAAAGGTAAACTGGAATGTATAGAGAATATTTATACATGGTTGTACGGAAATATGTAATTTATTTCGAGTGTTGAAGAGAACTATTGCTATAAACGAGTGAGTGTAGCAAATTGCAAGTTGTTCCATTATGTGGTTTAATAATCTAAATTTTTGAGTAAGGTCATGGACATATTGTAATTATTATGAGTATTTACTATTTTATCTTCGTATCAAACCAAATATATCCATTGCGAGCTTTAATTGGTATTAAACTGAGCCAGTTTGAGAACATATGTTTACATATTTAACTACCGGAAAATAAATTCCTCTTTGGTACTGAGTTTTGCATGTTATTTAGTATTTTTGTATCACGTTATGATTAAAATGGACAAATTTCTTGAATAATACTTTTAATCTTATAAGGAAAAATATTAGACCTCATACTCGTTTTGGATTTGTTACTTTTTATGATAGATAGGGGTACTAAAGTCTTGATATTTCCAGAGGGTATTAAAATACAAAATTAGCCTGTGACGGTATGCTCCTGATTTTACTTCATATTCGATTTGTCCTGAGCAACAGAAGTTCTACAACAAAAACGTATACACGATGTACTGTGCAAATATAAAACGTCATATTTATAGATGTTTGATTGACATGTTCACGCACAGATCACGCATTTCATACCACATGGGTTTTCCCTGAGTTTTAATAATCAGGGCTTCCATTTCCGGCAATTGTTTTATGGTTGAACCTTCACGAAACAATTACAAATTTTAGATATAGACAAGCAAATTATATTTGCGTGTATATCTTGACTGTTATTTAATGGAGGCCTCTGAAACTTGGCTAAACTATAAAAACAAAGTATAGTATAAACGTAGCCCTGTTGTTTTAAATGTCAGAAACTATTATTAGCTGATGACTCCATGTACAGACGTCTAATCCCACGTCTTTGAATCCACACATTTTACAGCCTTAATTAATTATTTTCTTTAAATTGTTCTTAAAAGTAATGAATTGTATGAATAGCAGATATTTAGCTCCAGATAAAAAGAAACATTTTTGTATGATTGTTATCTGTTGCCGTGATTCGGGATGTAAATGGTTCTCGTCCTCTTAATTTAGAAGTCACTGGTTAAATGTAAATATTATATCTGAAGCAGGCATATAATTTCAACTAGCACAATTTCGCACAATTGCTGTAAAAATGTAATTCCGAGAATGCAACATCAATGCAGTAAAGGCCTGATTCCACGAGCGTTTTTTCTTGGCGAAATGCAAAACATTTCTACTTACTGCGAAAGCGGACAAAGTGGGACAATTCAATATAATCGCTCATGTGCAACCACCATATTTCACAGACACAAGTTCTCGCGACGAATTTCGCCGTCGTGGAATCAGGCCTTAAGGTCCAGACACACCGGACGCGATTCGACAACGCGACGCGATTTTTCAGTTTTTGAAAAACAGCCAATGAGAGCAAATCAGTGTGGAACATATGCAGACCAAGTAACTTAAAATGTCATAGCGCTTCTAAATATTTGGAAAATTTAAACTTGGATCAAAGTTATCGGCCAGTGAAAATCGAAAAATCGCGTCGCGTTGTCGAATCGCGTCGGGGTGTCTGGACCTTTAATGCGCAGATACATGTACGCGGTCGCGTACCTATTTTTGTTATATGTGAACCTGCAATTTCACAATTTTAAACAGTAATAGAGTTTAATAAGAGAATATAAAAAATCCTAAATTTTAAGCCGTCAGCATCAATTTTGGTGATGCCTCCATATCTAAGATTCATTATAATGTTAAAGTCTACACTTCCTGTGAATTGGGTGCTTTCTTCACAAAGTGCCTAATTTTTTTACTTTTCCGCTGGACTACTTCTTCTCTTGTGCCCGAGGAGTCCTCTTGAGGATATTGCGCCTCTGACGACTCAAATATTCTCTTTGCTTGGCTTTGACTGCGCTTTGCAGCCTCAAACGGATTAGCGGTACGCCTTTGTGTGCTCACTTGCACAGTTGGCGCAATCGCTATCCCTTATGGTAAGTTTGATTGTGCCTCTTACGGTAATCATCGTCAAAAATCGAATTACATTCAAGACACTGAAGTTTTATTTCGTTTTATTTGGGTTTTGAACCGTGCATAATTGATAAAGAGCCTTCGCTATAAGAGTAATCGAGCAAAGAACATGCCCGAGAATTAGGAACTGTTGATGTGTTAGCCAGAAAACATGGGTTTCACATTTCAGCCTCCCGTCGATTTTCGACAAATAAAAGACTAATACAGTATTATATTACTAGAAATACATTTAGTTTTAAATCCAAAATGTTCGCTTTATCTAACGCCTTCGTTCTCAACTTTTACAATTCGCTGAATGCCGATTTCGCAATTTGCCGAACCGTAACGAAGCAATTTGCCGACTGGGCCGACTTGCGAAAATTATTGGGGGGTAAAGCACCCCCCCCCCACACCCCCCGCTTGCGACGGCCCTGCCAACTTATTTAAAACTAGTCATAAATTAGAACAATTGAATTCAATTGAATTGAAAGAAGAAAAGCATGTATAGCTATACTTAGATTATATAAAGTGATTAAATTGGAAAAACAATGAGAAATAATCTATACCTTATGTTGTTCCTCTGGCTTTTCTGGAGACCGGGCCATACCGCCAGGAAAACAGCACTTTCCACTATCCAAATTTTGCCACAAAAGTTTTTGCGTGATTATTTAGCGCAAATTAAATCAATTAATTATTAATGATAGGCAATGCAAAGTATTTTGATTAAGAAATTTGTACAAACTTCGCAATGGTCATGTTTTGCGCACCAATATGGGTTAGGGTTAGGTTTGAGGTTAGGATTAGGTTTAAGGTTAGGGTGTGTAATGTGTATATAGTATATGGAGGTATCCAGTTAACTTTGCAGTACACACATGGTCACTCATTATTTAATCAGAGAAATATATCGCTTGTAGATGGGTCTTCATCACCTTGCATGTGACAAAATCGATTTATCTCACCATTGCTATAAAGAAAACCTTGAAAGAAGCAACAGAGAAATTTGAGGCAAATTTATGTTGTGATGAGCATATTACAGCTCAACAAACGCCTAACCCGGTCACTCTTACAAACCATGGACATTTCATTAATGACAGAAACACAGTGGTAAGATGGGAAATGTACAAAACGTATCCTTTCATGCTTTGGGACCCATTGAGTCAATACAAAACTCTTTTCATCAACAAATTGATATCCCCTTGTGCTCTGATGACAACGATTTGTCCAATGCTTTGTTTTGTTCTGGTGAATGATACAATGGTCGTTTAGCCAGGTTAAATCCAAGGGTGATATTTGACATACACACATGCATACTTTTGGTCAGTGCAGTATACAAATGTTCTAAGGGTCATGAAATTACAGCATGCCACCCGGATGTTTTATATGTGTTAAAGGGCAGGACAGAAGTTCCATTTTTTCTGATGCATAGACATGGATTTACTTTAGAGTTAGCAAATCTCGTTGAAGAACTAATTGACAATGGACTAAGTTTCGAGCAAGTCCAGGATATGATAAAAAACAATACACGAGTATTCATAATCGTTTTGAAGCATCCTTCTGGAGAGATTTGGCATTGTCAAAGACATTTGGTGTCTTTTATGAGGAGTCGGATATGTTTTTTCCCGTGTTCTCATCACAATGTTTTCCACACCCGAGCACTACAATTTTGATTGTGTTTTTGAAACGTTTTCTCCAAAATGAATACGTCTACAGAGATTCCATGAATTCGCTTAAAGCTAAATGGATTACATGTGATCATACTTTTAAAAGCATTTGTAATATTGGATACACAAGATCAGAGGATGGGAAATGGATTAATCAAGACACTTCTGTATTTTATGTTTTGAACGAAAATGGCGAGGTGATACACTGGCAGTTCACATCATCTGAAGGGTTTGAAGAATTAAGAGGCTTGTTTATGGATATAAAACATAAAAGTGGAAACGATCCATTGAGTATCATTTGCATAGATAATTGTTGTAAATGGGATAATCTGTTAAAAGAAATATTCCCACAAACTCTTATAAAACAAGATTTATTCCATGCAGTCCAGCGATTTTGCAAGACCCTCAGAAAGAAGAATCCATTTTATCGCGAACTTTCCCAGGACTATGGAAAAATCTTTTGGCATTTTAAGGACACAGGGGACGAAAGGAAACACCTAATATAAAAACATTACTTGAAAATCTTGGTAAATTTCTTAAGAAATGGGAAGACCGCGAGCATGGTGGTATTAAAATATTGACTAAAGATCAAATAGACGCAATAGCTAAGATTCGCAATCGCATTGTTAAAGGCTATTTGAGTGGTATACCAGCTCATTGTTCTACTTCATTAAATGAGCGGCTACACAAAGACATGAAGAAATTGCTCTCCAAAAATAGAATTGGTGTACAGCTGGCCTTTGTAAAATTTTCACAATAATTCTTCCGCCACAATCAGCAGTGCAGCGAAAAGCATACAATTGAATCGTTACAAGCCAAGAAATTAAACGATTTTTGTAAAGGAAAGGAGAACTCTAATCAGGTTGATATTACATGCTTTGGTATAAAACCAAAGTGCAAAATTAGTGACTCATTATTTCACACACAAACAGTTTCTCCGCCTACTAGTCTGAATAAGTTAACAATGAATGTGTTGAACGATGCTTCTAAATCCATAGCTGAAGTGTTGGAAAAAGAAAAATATATTAACGTTAACGTGGATACTGCTGGAACAGATTAATTTAAATTGCAGGAGGACATTAACACATGCGTTACCATTTTACAACATGGTCTAACTATTTTTAAGGTTGTGTCAACTGTGAAAGAACCACTGTGGTCTTCGAAGTCAATAAACCTTTTGAAAATACCTTTTATTTTCGAAAACACAAGAAACATTTTGTCACCAGACTCGCCAAATGAAAGATCAGCCTGTGACATATAATTGCAAGTGCTTTTCGCTAACTACAAACAGTTTTTTCTATCTGAACAAGAATTTATTCGTTGTCGTTTCAATCAAGGTTGGTATTTGCAGTATCAACAATGATTATTTGATAGCTCGTTATAACAAGGCGAATTTCTCAAGAACAAGCCTCCATTGTTGCTAATTGTCATTTAATTTCTCTTGCAGAATGTCAAAGTTTTGGAGCAAAACTTCTCCGAAAGGTGCTGTCCTCTATCTGAATCAGTTCCTGAAAAATTTCTTAAGGCCATACGGTCAGCAAGACGAAGCACCAAACGAACATACCGTCTATAAAAGAATCAAGCCTGCGTCTTGTGAGTGGTTGCTCCGCCCAAAGGTTGCCACTTCAGAATTGGCCGACACAATCCAAAAGAGCCTCGAGACGCTGGAGGAAGTGAGTGGGTCGTACGCTACTGCGGTCATCGTCACTCGTCTGTTTCAAAACCGCCTTTGATGGGATTCGACAGCATCTTCCATTGCTGAACACCAGAGACCCCGGCGATCCAACAACACAAAGTGTGAAAGCACTTTTGAAATTCCTGTGCGATGACGAAATTGACAACGCAATCAACGAGGCGTACCAAATTGGTTCAGCCCTGTTTTCCATGGCCACTCATGTAATCGTGGCAAGGAACCTCGTGAGAAACATGGAAAGGTTTGCAGAAACGTTTTCACCAGTTACTCCAACGGAGAAAACCATTACAAGTTTGAAAAGAATGATGACGTCTTACTACACGGAAGGGATCACTGCACCGGACGGCAAAAAACATGGCAGCAGAAAACGTTTGTTCGCGGAAATTGACTCCGACCAAGAAAATTATCTCTCTGGGAGTGAATTGTCCGAACAAGAACTAGTGCGCACCCCAACCAAACCAAGAGAACGACAAAGTTTTGGTAAAGAACAAGTCTCTAACAGAAAAGTGACAGAAACGAAATCGACAAATGAGGAGGAGAATCAGCCGGAATGGGAGAAAAGAGGAAAGCGAAAGAAAGTAGATGGAGTTATAATGGAAAGTGGATCTTCAGAAAAAGGACTATTGTGGTGAGCAACCAAAAGAGAAGAACAAGACGCTGTTACTCAAGCGAAAGTATCAAAGCAAAAGCCGACTGAAAAGATATCCACAACAGGAGAGGACCAGCAGCCGATAAGAAAGAAATCACAAAAGGGAAAAAAAAAGTGAAAAATAAATTTGACCATGAAACGTGATTTTTCTGTCTTTAAAAGAATATGGGACCGTAATTCATGGTAAATTTCTTTTAGCGATTTTTTACCCAAAGTGATTTCAAAATGTGAACAATGTTGAGTGAACTGCAAAATTGGAATAATGATAATGCCTCATATAAATGTTTAAAGTAATTAGTATGAATTTAAGTAGCATTTGTGTATTGTATTTAAGGGTGGGTTGACTACAAAATTTTTGTAGTTCGCTATAACTACAGCTACTTCAAAAATATGTAGTCGGCTACAACTACTGCTACTTTTGAACAAAAGTAGTTCGCTACTGACTACAGCTACTGCTTAAAAAATGTAGCAAACTATTTTGCTACTCTATATTTTTTAGTTTTACGGTATTTGGGCTCAGGCTGTAATTTAACCTATAACAAATCGATTTACGAGTAGCAACAGTAAACAAAAAGGGTCAAAGAAACATTTTTGTAAACACTATACAGTGTTCAGGAGTGCCACTTTTCAATGCGCTAAAATAATCTTTGCTGTATAAAATAATCTTTTAAGCAAAATATTATATTCTACGAACGGTTGCTAACAATTTTAAAAAGTAGCGAATAGCGATTCGCTGTTTGAAAAGTAGTCAACTACTTGGCTACTTTTAGGCAAAATGTAGTTCGCTATAACTACAGGGCCGTCGCGAGCGGGGGGTGTGGGGGGGTGCTTCACCCCTCCAATAATTTTCGCAAGTCGGCCCAGTCGGCAAATTGCTTCGTTACGGTTCAGCAAATTGCGAAATCGGCATTCAGCAAATTGTAAAAGTTGAGAACGAAGGCGTTAGATAAAGCGAACATTTTGGATTTAAAACTAAATGTATTTCTAGTAATATAATACTGTATTAGTCTTTTATTTGTCGAAAATCGACGGGAGGCTGAAATGTGAAACCCATGTTTTCTGGCTCACACATCAACAGTTCCTAATCCTCGGGCATGTTCTTTGCTCGATTACTCTTATAGCGAAGGCTCTTTATCAATTATGCGCGGTTCAAAACCCAAATAAAACGAAATAAAACTTCAGTGTCTTGAATGTAATTCGATTTTTGACGATGATTACCGTAAGAGGCACGATCAAACTTACCATAAGGGATAGCGAGTGCGCCAACTGTGCAAGTAAGCACACAAAGGCATACCGGCTAATCCGTTTGAGGCTGCAAAGCGCAGTCAAAGCCAAGCAAAGAGAGTATTTGAGTCGTCAGAGGCGCAATATCCTCAAGAGGAACTCCTCAGGTACAAGAGAAGAAGTAGTCCAGTGGAAAAATTGCAGGTTCACATATAACAAAAATGACTTGCATGATCAGAAAGCTTACAAAAAACTGCATATAAGACTTTTAAACGGCTGCTTTATTTTCCAAGCGATTTTCCAGTTATTGCTATTTAAAAACGTGATAAATAGGCAAAAATCCCGCCAAAGTCCTGGACACTAGCCCTAAAACATATTTTCAACCGCTCATAACTCCAGAGGAGTTGGAAAATCAAAGTAACTGCTTAAATGTCTTATATGCAGTTTTTTGTAGGCTTTCTAATGACGCATGTCATTTTTGCTATATGTGAACATGCAATTTCACAATTTTTAATTGTATAAGAGATTAATAAGAGAATATAAGAAATCCTAAATATTAAGCCGTCAGCATCAATGTTGGTGATGCCTCCATATCTAAGATTCATTATCATGTTAAAGTCTACACTTCCTGTGAATTTGGTGCTTTCTTCACAAAGTGCATGATTTTCTCAAATATCTGTGCATACCCACTGGACTAAAGACCAAGAGAAAGACAACTTCTTTAGTTCTTTAGCGAAATTACTGTTAACTCTGATCAGCCTACGCCCTACAGTTTTGAAAGACATACCGCATACAGCGATCGGTATCATCAGTTGTATTTCCGTTTTACTCGCTTTCTGATGCATAAAATTAGTTAAACGCTTGGAAAATCGGGTCGTACAAAAGCCCACTATCCACCACTAAGAGTGTTTTAAGACTGCTTGAAATACAAAAAATATATAAATTGTTTATTCCGTGCCTGGGGATAAAAAAGGTCAAATTCATCAAATTGAGATGAAAATATTGAAAAAAATATCAATGCAATCACATGCAGATACTCGGATAGCTTTGCTGACTTTGCGGAGATGCGCGTCTGCACCACACAACACTTTGTACTTAGACTATGTGCACGCAGTAACGTCGATGCCAAACATTCGTTTTCTATGTCTGGAACGTTTGGTCGTTTTGGCACTTTGTTATCGTGTGAACAGGAAAGTGGAAGGCGAAAATAAATGCCGTGTTTGAATTTGGAAACGAAGACTAAAAACTAGTGCTTTGTCAAAACTATGTTGCGAGAAAAATGATCAATGTGAACAAGGCACCTAAACGCTAAATTTGAAAACTCCACTGCAAAAACGCTCAAAACCGTTACCGTGTGCACATAAACATAGTCTCAGTCTCGATTTAGGACTTATTTAAAACACAATATAAACCGCTATGCTAAATTTAATTTTTTCAGCTTTAGGCCCCGTTTACACTATACAGGATTCGCTTGTCACGACATCATCTTCTGCCGTTAAGGAGCAATGGTTAGTAGCAAATGCTTATTAGTTTGACAGAATTGGCATATTTATTTGGGTCTCTGAGATTAAAAATCTTCACAGCCTTTCAATACCTACAAAATTTGACCCACTCCGATAGCAACCGGTATAGTGTAAACGGGGCCTTTAATGTATGTTTAACATAAATAAATTAAAATAATACTCCTGTTTGAAAACAAACGCACAAATGAAAATAGTGTTATTAGGGCAGGTTCATATTGAGCTGTGGCCTGTGGTTCCAGTTATTGCGTGCTTCGACTTCGTTACCTTATATATGCATATATGTTTGTTCTTAAAATGTCATATTTTATATATAAAGAAACCTGATTGCATTGTAGCAACCGACCCACGAACAGGCATCCATTTCAAAACAAGAGCCATATTGGTGTCCGTCTTATTACAACAACACCAATATGTTTTTTTTTCTGTGTTGGTGTTGTGCACTCCTGGTGAATAATATCTTTGTGATGTTACTCTGAGTTTATATCCACACCGGGCGAGCTTGAAAAATATGCCCGGCCACGGTGGGAATCGAACCTACGACCTTTGGAATACTAGCCCAATGCTCTGCCAACTGAGCTACGCGGTCAGGACAGTTCTAGTACACCAATATGGTTCTCATTACCTGTATCTAAACTTTAAATTTTTTTTAAAAAACTCTACAAATTCAACTAGCGTCACTTGGCAATTTGACCTTCGATACCCCCCAATCCATATCCCTTCGCAACGGCCCTGTAAGTTGGTGGATAGAGAATAAATTTTCTACAGGGTGTATAAAAAGAACTAAACGGATTTGAAATTGCTCTCAATTGCACAAAACAGCTATTAGTGTCCAGTTTTTTACATATACAGTTTCTTTTGGTACTTACAATGTAGAAAAATTTCTCGAAGTCAAATTTTATAAACCAGGGAGGTGTGTTTTCCCAATAAACTAATAATGGCTTACACACATAATTTAAGAGCTTTTCAAAGCTTAAAGGTGCCCTACAGTCCGATCTACGCATGTGCACAAATGAGCCCACTTTTACGACACAAACAGTTTTGTTTCTTGATCATTTATTATGCTCTAGAAGCTTGAAAATATAAATAGTTGTCGATATTTTGGACACAAAAATGTAAACAACGGCTTTGTTTACATATGGACTGTAGGGCACCTTTAAAATCTTATTTTGAGTTCATGGATGTGATGGGTTTTTAATTACTCTACAAAATGTCAGATAATTTGCTTTAGTTTAAGCCTTTAACTATTCATTTTTTCCTAAAAAATCAGCCATTCGCATGCTTATTAGAGGGTTGTCCAATACTGTAGCAAGCATACCGACGGTTAGTTTGGTGAAAATATTTCTACCATCGGTGTCCATCCGTACCGATGGAAAAATGAATATACCATCGGTAAATAATGAATGTTCACCGGTACCGATGGTAAGCCAATTCACCATCGGTAAATAGAGATTGTCCATCGGTACCGATGGAGAAATGAATTTACCATCGGTAAATTTGAAAAGTCCGTTGGTGAATGAGGTAGTTAGCAATATTGCTATGGCATAAGGTAGCGCTCCAAAACACTGTCCGTCGGTACCGATGGTAAGCCAATTCACCATCGGTAAATAGAGATTCTCTATCGGTACCGATGGAGAAATGAATTCACCATTCGTAAATTTGTAAAGTCCGTTGGTGAATGAGGTAGTTAGCATTAGTGAGAGAGGCTAAGGTAGCCCTCCAAAACACTGTCCAAGCCAATTCACCATCGGTAAATAGAGATTCTCCATCGGTACCGATGGAGAAATGAATTCACCGTCGGTAAATCTGAAAAGTCTGTTGGTGAATGAACTAGTTAGCATTATTGCTATGGCATAAGGTAGCCCTCCAAAACACTGTCCGTCGGTATTGTCGGTACCAATGGTAAGCCAATTCACCATCGGTAAATAGAGATTGTCCATCGGTACCGATGGAGAAATGAATTCACCATCGGTAAAATTGAAAAGTCTGTTGGTGAATGAGGTAGTTAACATTATTGCTATGGCATAAGGTAGCCTTCCAAAACACTGTCCGTCGGTACCGATGGTAAGCCAATTCACCATCGGTAAATAGAGATTGTCCATCGGTACCGATGGAGAAATGAATTCACCATAGGTAAATTTGTAATGTCCGTTGGTGAATGATGTAGTTAGCAATATTGCTATGGCATAAGGTAACCCTCCAAAACACTGTCCGTCGGTACCGATGGTAAGCCAATTCACCATCGGTAAATAGAGATTCTCTATCGGTACCGATGGAGAAATGAATTCACCATCCGTAAATTTGTAATGTCCGTTGGTGAATGAGGTAGTTAGCATTAGTGAGAGAGGCTAAGGTAGCCCTCCAAAACACTGTCCGTCAGTACCGATGGTAAGCCAATTCACCATCGGTAAATAGAGATTCTCCATCGGTACCGATGGAGAAATGAATTCACCGTCGGTAAAATTGAAAAGTCTGTTGGTGAATGAGGTGGTTAGCATTATTGCTATGGCATAACGTAGCCATCCAAAACACTGTCCGTCGGTACCGATGGTAAGCCAATTCACCATCGGTAAATAGAGATTCTCCATCGGTACCGATGGAGAAATGAATTCACTGTTGGTAAAATTGAAAAGTCTGTTGGTGAATGAGGTGGTTAGCATTATTGCTATGGCATAACGTAGCCATCCAAAACACTGTCCGTCGGTACCGTCGGTACCGATGGTAAGCCAATTCACCATCGGTAAATAGAGATTGTCCATCGGTACCGATGGAGAAATGAATTCACCATCGGTAAATTTGAAAAGTCCGTTGGTGAATGAGGTAGTTAGCATTATTGCTATGGCATAAGGTAGCCATCCAAAACACTGTCCGTCGGTACCGTCGGTGCCGATGGTAAGCCAATTCACCATCGGTAAATAGAGATTGTCCATGGGTACCGATGGAGAAATAAATTCACCATCAGTAAATTTGAAAAGTCTGTTGGTGAATGACGTAATTATAAGGCAACCTCGCATCCAGGCTGTTATGAAGCACCCAAGCTCTCTCTTGTTAGACTGGGTGCGAGGTTGAGTATCAGGTAGTCCTCAAAAACGTTGTCTGTCGGTACCAATGGTAAGGCAATTCACTGTCGGTAAATACGTATTGTCCGTCGGTAGAATCGTCTCGAACAACGATGCGAAAATGTATTATATGATTATACTATACTGTCGATTGTGATTTCGTGCAGATGGAGACAGAGATCATCAACGTTGATACACAATGAGTAAATGCGCTATAACTACTTATTATATATAAATGCTATAGTCTCTATAGGATAGGACCTACAAATATTTGTCATTTAATACTGATTAGCATTTTATATATACATGTAGTGGCTTCAGGGAATTATTACATGCAATTTATTCACGTCATTTAGGAAGTTCGGTTTATTAAATTCTTCGCAATGTATCAAATATATAAACGCGTACAGGTCCTACTAAGTACTGGTCAATAGCAACAGACTACAACAGATTAAACACGTTTGGGGAATATAATAATATATAGCCTACAATAGTGAAAATATATAATCATAGCCGCACGTCTATGCCCATAATATATATGAATACAGAATCAGTGTTTTTCAAATATGGGATAAGTCTTCCTTTAGTCACCCAGGAAAAATATAATTTAAAAACAGTGCAGCTCATGACTCTCGACTACAATATGCGCACAGCCATAAATTACCAATTAATATTGATTAATTTGCCCACAAAATATTTAGTAGACTGCAGGTAAGGCATGATTGAAATATATTAATTAAGAATGCTTCCAAAGGCAGGACAGTGTACTTTGAACGTATTAATATATGAATTGTTAAACAGTCAAGTAATAAACAATAAGTAATATATCACAAGAAACAAACTTGACTCAGTTTGAGTCCTGGGTGAGTTCCTGCTGTGTGAGTTATAAACGCCAATATGACCAATATAGTTGACGCAGCTGTTTTCAGTTTCAAATTACTGATATACTGTAAACTTAAAGTTTACCGTCACTGTATTTTTTAAAATCCACAGTGAAATAAAACATTTAGATAGTAAACTCGAACGAATTAACCCGGGTATACTTGTCACATTAATGACATTGTTGAAGACCTTTGTTAGTGTTGAAGGTGATGACAGTGTGTAGGCTCTGAACAACAGATTAATTTGCCCTAAAAGGCTAAAATCGAAACAGATTTACTTTGTATTAAAATTGTAAAATTGCAATCCTTATTTTCGACGCTTATAATTTCTTGTAATGTAAGTGCATTGTCCAACAAGTCTAGGTGGTTTGCCATAATTGTAAAAAAATATGGCCACGACGATTTGCGGATAAAGTTGAGACAACTGTTGTGCAGTGGAAGAAGGCAGTGCGTAGAATGAAAATATGGACGCTATACCAGAGGGCTATGTTGTGTGCAATGACGTAGGTGCAACAAAAATATTTAGTTGACATTAATAGGTGACATTGATGTCGCTTTGTTTGAAAATTGACAGGCATGAAGACTAGCTTTGCCGGGCTTTGGCATGAGAACTCTTAAATATGTAGAATAGGAATTATAAAAAGGAATATAGGTTATAAGATTATGAATTTTGCACAATTATAAATATTAGATAACAATGTATGATAACTGTTATTGGTAATGAGTGGTTGCAGTAGAAATGAAGTGATCATGCATGAAAATGGGAAATATTTGTGGTATTAAGCATACCAGCACGGTTGATAATTGAATGAAATGGGTGAAGAATGGTGGAACATAGGTCATAGATCCTAGGCTGAAACACTTAATCTGGAAATGAACTATATAGAATATTCAGCTGCATTCAATAGGTATAAGTTAAAACTGAAAGTTTACTGTCAGTCTTAGTTGTATTTTTTAAATCCAAAGTGAAATAAAACATTTAGAAATTGAACTCGAACAAATTAAGCGGCGTACTTTATAGTTAGCTTGGCTGTCTCTGGTAGTACGCTGGAATTCATGCAGATCGCTTGCCGATTTGTAGAAAAGTGTAATTTCATCTTGACGAGTTTGATATGAAACTTGGAATCTTGGATATGCGGTCGGAATGGGAAACGCAATTTCGCTTGTCAAAAACGTTATCTCTTTAAACTTGTCACATTAATGACATTGTTGAAGACCATTCATATTGTTACTGTTGAAGATGATGACATCATGTAGGCTCGGAAGGACACTAATGAAAACATGCCGGTGATATTAAAAAACTAGAGTAAGTTGTATGGGAACAGATTAATTTGCCCTAAAATTGTATATAAAATTGCAATCCTTATTTTGGACGCTTATAATTTCTTATATATGGCACGTTTGGAGGAAAGGTCCTTATAGCCGTCGCCGTCAAAACGTTTCGTATGTTCCCCTATTTACATGCTGACGTAGTGACGTACGTGGCACGACGCAATATTGGTATTTTATTTCAACATGAAGCGCGAATATATCATGGGGTAGCAGGCAGCGATTGGAAGAGTTTCTAACGATTTAGAAAAAGAAATGCCAAAGCGAAATATATTAAAATACGATATTGGTGTTTGCAAATAGTATAGAGTTAGACAAATGGCAGAAAAAATATAAAAGTGGACGACGACAAAGGTTTATTTTTGATACTCCTTAATTTGAAATATTCACACGCACGAATGCGCGCACGGTGTCAATTGAATTTGTGTCAATGTGCGCATAACAATGTCAATTAAACAATATGACGATCTTGTAGGAAGGTTTAATAGCAAGGGCATAACTATAAGATGGCATGTAGTTTTGTAAAGCGGTTCTCGATTGTAAAGGTTAAGGATTTTTTATATTGTATATAGGAAGAAAGGAACAGTAATATCATAGCAATATATTGCCTGTAATACTGTATTTTTAAGTTATTTGCAAGAGTATATATGATAAATTAATATGTTGTGGTGTGTTTGTTTAATAACGATGCTGAGGTATAATTATGGTAATATATTGCGTACTTGTGATATACGCCGCAACGGTATATGCTAGGACACAAGAGCGTGATATTATATATTGTGGGAACAATAATATATTGCAGGTTATTTATGAGAACGAAGAATCGATATATGATCATAGTGGACATATATATGATGAATGTTAGATATCGCGAATTTGTTTAAGTCATTTTATAGAATTATAGTCAAGATTAACAGCATCGTGTTTGTTTATTAAGAAAGACGCAACAAAATATATGGTAATAATATATTTATTGAGAGTTATTTACGAGAACGAAGAGTCCATACATGATTTTGACAGCGGTAGGCTATACCTATATATGAATATAAGATATCGCGAGTAAGTATAAATCTACAGGACTACAGCTATCAGTTGAAAATACCAATGGTAAATCAATTGCGGGTTATTTACGAGAACGAGGAATCCATATATGATTTTGACCGGCAGCGGTATATGAATCATAAGATATTGCGAGTTTGTTTAAGTCTTAAACTACAGGACTATAGCTAGCAGTTGAAATCACCGATCGGGTAAATCAATTGCAGGTTATTTACGAGAACGAGGAATCCATATATGATTTTGACAGCGGTATATATGTATATATATGAATCATAAGATATCGCGAGTTTGTTTAAGTCTTAATCTGCAGGACTATGTAGTTATCAGTTGAAAATACTGATAGTAAATCAATTGCGGGTTATTTACGAGAACGCGAAATCCATATATGATTTTGACAGCGGTATATATATGAGTCATAAGATATCGCGAGTTTGTTTAAGTCTTAATCTACAAGACTATACTCTATAGTTATCAGTTGAAATTACCGATGATAAATCACTTATTTTGGCCTTTTGGTGAGCGTGCCTATCCATGCTCAGCTGGAGATCACGAAACGAAAATATATTTACCGATGGTAAATCACTTATTTTCCGTTCGTACTGACGGTACCGATGGTAAGGCCATTTGGTGAGCGTGCCTATCCATGCTCAGCTGGAGTTCACGAAACGAAAATATATATTACCGATGGTGAATAATCTTTTCCGTCGGTATGCTTGCGAGAGTATTGGACATGTATGGCTTATTAATGCATTTACCTAATTTGCATATTGCTGACATAAGCAAATTAGGCAAACACATGAATTAATTAAGCATGCAAAAGGCTGATTTTTTAGGAAAAAATCAATCTTGCCCAGAGTATGCCTGTTTGAGGGTTATGTAGTGGCAATACATAACCTGCGAACAGGCATACTATGGGTTAAAGGCTTAAGAAGCAAATTTTCTGAAATTTTGTGCAGCAATTAAACTCATAACACATTTTTCACCCATGCCATTAACTCAAAATACGATTAAAGCATTTAAATCTCATGCCCAAGCCATTTTTAGTTTGTTGGAACCCCCCATGGTTTACAAAATTTGAGTTCAAGAATTATTTTACATTAGGCCCGGTTTAGACGGCCAACTTTTCATGTGCCGAATCTAATTGTCGTAAACTGATTTAGACATCGAACTTAATTCTACCGTACCAAATTGTGAGGACACTATATTGGGACGTATTTACAATGCAAATATATGATAATCATATGTTAAAAAATAATTTTGCATTAGGGACCATTCATTATTTGTGACTGGGGGTGGGCTGGCAAAATTCAATTAACTAAACAAAATCTCCTGCCTCACCCCTGCATCACAAAAAAATTCAATGACCCCCTCACATGAATTCTAAAAAATAGTACCGATAATATAGTAAATGTACTGTACTGTATATAAATGAGCTCTTTAAACTTGTCAGGGTTTGTAGATCTTTCATTTACTTGTGCATTCAACAATTAATATGCATCCCTATTTAACCCATTATGCTGCAGAGTTTCCTTTTGACGAGTGAAATCTTTTGGCGTTAAACACGTAAAAAAATAAGTAGAGAGCACTGGTTAAGCTGCAGAGGCTAAAGCGGAGGGTCATACCATTTTTTGCTACCAAGGGTGTAAAAAATTGCTCAAAAAGAAAAAAGTTGCTTCGATTTGCTCGAGTCGAAGTTGCTCCAAACGCAAAAAGTTGCTCAAAAATTGCCGAGCACAATCGGGACATGCCTAGCAGAGCTTCCCCGTTGACAAGTAAAATTGGTTAGGAGTATAGGGTTAGGGTTACAGTGCTGCAGTAAGCTCCTTTTGATTGGGGAGCTGAAAGCGAGGGCCAAAGGCCTGAGGAAATTTTAAAATTTAGTCTCTGAAATGCCATTTCCTGACTTTGGAGAAGAATTGGAAGTTATAATGGTAGATGTTCGATTATTTTTCATATTAGGTGTGCATATTGCATTTTGGGTATTTGTGCATTGCATTTTGGGTCTATCTGTTCATTAAAATTGAGAATTTTGCTATTACATGTCAAATTTTTCTCCACTATAATACCACTATATTAAATAACTGGACCCCCCTTCTGAAGCAATATTTTTATTCATGACCCATCCCCCTTTTTGCCAGCCCACCCCCGGTCGTAAATAATGAATGGTCGCTTAGGTTCGGCACATGAAAAGTACAGCGTCTAAATCAATGTCAAACATGTGTCGCATATACGACTTGTCTTGTCGCATCTTTGAGTTGTGTCAAACTTAATCAAAACCTGTCGAATTTAATTGACTTAGACAACGCTCCAGTGTCGCACTTAATCCTTGCATTAGATTCGGCGCATGAAAAGTTCGCCGTCTAAACAGCCCTAAGAGGTACCCAAAGAAATTATATATATCAAAAACTTGATACTAATAGCTGCAAAAATATTGCAAAATTGAGAGCAATTTCAAATTAGTATTAATCATTATGCCAACAAATATTGATTACATTTTAGTAATTTTACCACTTATAAGCACCAATGGCCAATGCACATGAGAACTGAGATGAGTTCAGAATGGAATGAAACGTGAAGATATACGAGTAACTACATTTATATTATGGGCTGGTAGTTGTATAAAAATGTAGTTAATTTTAACTGAGTTGGCCAATAAGAATTGTTTATTTCATGTTTAACTCTGCAGTTATAACTACTTCAAATTTAGGTAGGCTTTGAGTTTGAAACCTGCCCCAAACAGTATACATGCAATAATCATATACCGGTCTACATACATATAATAGGGGCTATACAAATCTTATTTATTGTTCTTTAATCTTAATTGTCCAAATTGCCCCCGTTTTGACACCTGCTTAACAGTATTTTAATACGTAATTATTAAATTAAGTATATAGCCTACTATATATTAAACCATGGATTGTAAAATAACTGGATAGGAAACTTCCTGACGTCATTGACTGCATCCTTGTTGAAAAACGTGACGTCACGCGCATTGCGAATGTTACCAAAGTTATCGGATTTTTGTTGTTTTGCTATATTTTCCACTTTAAAAGGGTGATATTGAAGCATAAACTGGTCTAATTGTTTTAAAATCATGCCCAAGCCACGACAAAGTATTCAAGGTAAATGTTTTTCGTCTTTGTTTTGTATTTTTTTACATTTGTACCTACGAAATTGGCGTCACAAATTTTAATGAAATTTGCGATGTATTTTTCACTGTTTAGTGCTTGAAATATGTGCTAAAATTGACTGGGAATACTTAGAGTTTTCATCGTAGAATGGCGTGGTTATATTTATTTGCTCTTTGACTAAAATGTTTAGCTTGTATTATTGCTAAACATGCTGTTTTTGAGAATTTGGTTTTCAACTAGGTTGAGGCATCCAACCACGTCATGAAGCCCATTAAAAACATTAGGTCACGTCAGCTAGTTTCCTATCCATTTATTTTATTATCCATGATTAAACTGTGTAGGGTGATAAGTACTGTAAAATACACACTGATTTTAATTAAAAGATAATTTTGGCATTTCGAGCGAAGGCCCTTACTTAGTTTGTCTGAAAATTAGTACGATTTTCAGTATTTTTGGTCGGAATGTCGAAGTTATCAATGTTTGGTATAGTCAAAATGTAATACACTGACCGATATTATATACAATATTGCTTTATAGAATACTTACAAAATTAAAAGGAAAAGACTAGTCACCCCCATACACCAAGATCTTTCTATATCTTTGTTATTAATTATTATCATTAAAATTATCTTCACAAAACTGATTTTAAACCATTCATTTAAACACTTTAATACATGCTTTCACCTACAGTATCTGCATGTGTTTATTGCATGCACCAGTGGTGTTGTTTTGCAATTTGTATAGCCGTATAGTGTGTATAGTGTGTATAGTGGGTTTAGTGCATATACCATGTTTACTGTCTGTGGTGTAGTATTGCTTGTACAGTGTGTATAGTGTGTTTAGTGCATATACCATGTTTACTGCGTGTGGTGTAGTATTGCTTGTACAGTGTGTATGGTGTGTTTAGTGCATATACCATGTTTACTGTCTGTGGTTCGTGTGTATTGTCTGTATACTATGTATGTAGAGTTATAATGCGATTACATGACGTTGTGCTATATTCGTGCACGAAACAAAGGGATAACCTCTTCAAGCAGGGGGAGCAACAAGGAAGAAGAAACAGTCGCAAGGAATAGGGGGATTCAAGGTTTCCGATGCCATTCGCTCAGGGGGTGCAAACACATTGGGGCGAGCGCGCAGCCAGTGCCATTTCCCATACTATTTTATATTAGGAGCGGGAAAATTACGTTTGCACAATTTGTTGAATTTCTGCAAAAATATTAAAGAATCGTTCAATTTTACAAGTTGTGATCAATTTCTGGGTATTTTCTGATGTCTGTACGGGATTTCATCCGAATCAAAGGCCTGGAAGTGTTAAAATATGGCGAGTTCGTTGGGACGTTTTGCGAGCTGTTTATTATAGTTTAGTATTGTTTACATGTCAGCGTGTATATGAAAACATTTGGTTGCTTCAACTTTTAACGCCCGAAATGGATGAAATTTTCGCTGAACATAAAAGTTTATCATACAGCAAACCACATGGAGTGCAAACATGTAATTTAATATCTTGTGCACCTTGCTGGTGCTATTTTGTTGTTTCAAAATCTGTTATCAGTGGTGTCGCATTGCAGTTGATAGCTTTGCTTCGCTGAGATATTACAAAACTACAGATCGCCGCAGAACGTTTTTGTTGGGAATAAAACTGTTTCTAAGAGAAGTTTATACGTGTGCCAGTAATATTGTGTGGAGTTTTGGTGCAGAATAGTTTACCCATGCCAAGTAATGCTCGTTGTGCGGTCGGCTGTTGTGACAATGATAGGCGCTATCCAGACCTTTGGGTGAAGAGATCACATGTTGAGACTCTTTGTTTCCACAAATGGCCAAAAGATGAAAAGGATGCTGAAATTTGGCGTAATAATAATATAATAATAATATAATAATAATATAATAATAATAATAATAAAGACTTTATTGCAGCTTATCTACATGGTAGCTTTACATCTGCGTAACTGAAAACAACTAAATATATATAAATTGTTAATAATTGTTATAAATTTAAACTAAATTGTTAATAAGAAGAAACATTGCACTAATACAATACAAATAAATCTATTCAAGGCGTAGGAATGCTCTGGATTTCAGTAATTGTTTCACTTCCCTCATGAATACGTTTAAGTCTGCACATGATCGTACTTCTGGGGGAAGATCATTGAATAAGTTCGCTGTTGTCTCCTGGAAAGTTCCTTTTATTAATGGAATCGACAATCGTGGTGCTGCATTAGAGCGTAGCGTTCTTCCAGGGTTATATACTTCCAGGGTTAAGTACTCAGGACAAGAGTCCTTGTTGTAGATTGCTCAGTGAGTATGCTTGAGGAGGTTTAATTGAGTTCTCTCCAAGGTTGGAAGCCATCCAAGCTGTAAGACATCTTTTCCTGAACAATAACGATTAGTGACGAAGCTGGCAGCAGCGTTTTGCACACGTTGCATTTTCTTTTGTAGATATGCGGGGAGAGGATAGCAAACGACATCATTAAAGTTTAGCTTAGAAAGTACAAGACTTTCTGCTAATAGCTTTTTAGTATGTTGGGGTGTCATATTCCGAATTTTGCGCAAGGTTGAAAGTACTCCATAACAAGATGAGACAAGTTCCTTTACATGATGTGACCATTTGAGATCCTCACTAACCCACGTACCGAGTAATTTAAAATTTTCAACTCTCTCAAGGGATATATTCTTTAAGGTAAGAGGTGGCGTGATGTCTCCGAGATTATGAGTTCTTGACATCTGTCGAGTGCTTATGAGCATCTGCTTAGTCTTATTTTCATTCAACAAGAGATTGGATTCTGTGGCCCAAGTTTCGAGAGTTTGTATGTTGTCATTCATTTCTTGCACACATTGACTGAGATTTTTAGGAGTACAACTACGGTAAAGGAAGGATGATTTTAATCCAAATCCAGGTGCGTCTGGAACATTTGTTTGCTCAAATCACTTCCCAAAGGGCAAACGAACCCCAGGTAATCCTGACACAGACTACCCATCCATGTTTTTAACCTTGTCGGACTACCAGAGTAAGCCCTCACCAACAAAACGTAGAACCGGGACAAAAAGGGCACTTGATACTGACTCAGATTCGGAAGAACCTGAATCTGGAGATGAAGAAATGGAACAGCTAAGCCAGGAAGGATCGGGCAGTCATTTCATTTCAATTTGAGCAACTGACCAGAGAGTGTGATGTGAGATTTTACACTGGCATTCCTTCAACGGCAGCATTCATGTGTTTATTTGATCACTTGTCTCCTAAAGCAAGGAACATGCAATACTGGAGAGGCCCACGGCAAACAGAACGAGAATCAAGACCTGTTTCACCCTTTGACGAATATCTTGCAACTGTTGGAGTTGAAACTAGACGTGGTCCGGCACGAAAACTGGGATTAGAACAGGAATTTCTCTGTGCCCTCATCAGACTCAGACTTGCACTAATGACTGATGATTTAGCCTTCAGGTTTTAGATTTCATCTGCCTCTATTAGCAGTATCTTTATTACATGGATAAAGTTAATGTCAAAAGAGTTGGCAGTTCTCATCATTTGGCCCACTCGCACTCAAGTAAAAGCGAACCTACCAAGTTGCTTCAAAATGCTCTACCCAAAGGTGAGGTGTATAGTTGATTGCTTTGAGGTTTCTCCAACACCCCAAGCGGATTGGATTTGGCTGCAACAATGTGGAGTGAGTATAAGCATATTATACCTACAAGGTGTTAGTGGCTATAACTCCAACGGGTGCAATTTCATATGTTTCTCCTGCATATGGTGGCAGAGCAACCAACATTTTCATTGTTCGTGATTCTGGGTTCCTCGACCTCATTGAACCATATGAAGTTATGGCAGATAGAGGGTTCAAGATCAGGGAGAAACTCATGATGAAGATGGCAACATTGTGCATCCCACCAAGCAAAGCAAAGTCCATGCAGATGATACCGTCAGATGTGAGGAAGACATCAAATATTGCTAATGTGAGGATTTATGTTGAGCAAGCAATTGGCAGAATGAAAGTGTTTCACATTTTAAAGAATGAGTTGCCAATTAGTTTGCTTCCACTGGTCGGTGACATTGTTCGTGTTTGTGCTGCTTTATGTAACCTTCTACCTCCATTGTGTGTGTAAGTTTGTAAAATGTATGGAATATAATATATTTAACTGTGTTGGTCTTAGTCAAAACTACCATAAATTGATATTTAGTAGTGTTGACTAAACACAATGCATCTTGAGGCAATTTATCAGCATATAAAGTTGGGAGAAATTACAATATGTACAGTTCATTTGAACTTCACTCATATGTGCAGATGGATTGCTGTCTAAATAATGCCTAGTCTGAACACATACATTATTTGTCACATTGTTTTGTAGATTACAATTAAAAAGGCCGGCAAATATAAGTATTGTGTTCAGGCTAAACCAGACCATATAAATAAACATTTTCATTGTGAACATTTCAAAAGGCAGTTTATTATGATAAGAAAATTATACATAGAACACTAATATAATGATTGACATATATATTATATTATTATTATATATAGCTTAATTATTGGTTTAGGAAACACAAACATTTCTCTATTCTATATAGAGCGAATATAGTTCAGGTAAAAAATCCACAATGGTTCGTTTCATCCACCTGTGAACCGAAGTGGATTTTTTGAGGTAAGAAAAAAACTATAGATATATATATCTTACAAGCATAAATGGTGACAATGTATAAAATTACTCTCTGCTAATATTACATAACTTACAATATATTTGTGTGATTTGTCAGAAACATTACCTAATATAGTGCACTTACATGTGATTTAAAGTTTTAAAGATTTCATTTCACTTAATATATTTTTAACACATTGTCTTATATTTCACAGTGTTAGTATATAAATGCCAATTATTCAGAATTCTACAAGTCTCCACTTACAAATGTGCCAATTAGCAAGAAATTCAGTCACAATAAATGGACAAATTACTTGTAGGTGGAACTGTTACCAAGTATACTGTGTTAATAATAACATCCTTTAGGTAGTTTGATCCATAATATATACAGTAGCACAGTTCAGACAGTAATCTTGCCTACTACGGTATTTGGTTTTGTAAATCTTTAATCACTTGTGTTAACCACTTGGCATTCACACCCCTTTTATATAGTAGTCTGCATATATACCACCAACATAACATTCATAACAATCAATACCATGTCCACATAATTGCACCGTCCAAGAATCAACTTTCTATCACCAGTGTTAATAACACCATGAATTATCCTGTATTTATACAGTACTAGTACACAAGTCCATCAGGCCGGTGGAGTGAAAACAATCCTTTTTTTCCTTGAGCTATCGAGATGCATTTATAGTATCGGTTTTCCATTAAAATTCCATACCATGGTTGTAAATTGTTCATCATTCAGTGTCATATTGTAATGTCACAGCAGGTGTAATGTTAATAGTACAACAGCAGGTGCAGTGACATACTCCATGGTAATATTTGATCTTAACATATCCTGGTGGCTTGGGGTCTGTAGACTGCTACACTGTGGTATATGGTACCATCATGAGACTGGGACATACAGTACATTCTTGTAACTTGTAAAATTGTGACTGATTTCATTGCCGCATACTTACAATGACATAAGGCATAGATTAGAATGCCATGTTCTTTTAGTCAAACTTCTTTTCCCCTAGGTAGCTTATTTAGTATGCAGTTTATTATAATATTATTAACAATCTGATGGGAATTAGTATCATAAGTGCATGTACATATTACATAGATGTGTATAGCTATTAGTGGGTTCTCCTAAGCATTATAATT
Organism: Paramuricea clavata; assembly: GCA_902702795.2. Taxonomy (NCBI): domain Eukaryota; kingdom Metazoa; phylum Cnidaria; class Anthozoa; order Malacalcyonacea; family Plexauridae; genus Paramuricea; species Paramuricea clavata. Next base: position 27,568 of record CACRXK020000565.1, read on the forward strand.
AGCATTTGGTGCTATGTAATGCTTACCAAAACCCATAAATTGGTACCACTATTGACCATGAATAAAACAAATGCAAACATATTATATTGAAACTGTTCTTTTTGGACTCTGTACACACAGCCAAATGACATGTGTTTTAGGTGGGTGACACAATATGCAAATGTTTTTCAACACTTAGTGGTCTAATGAATGAAATGTTGATACATGTAATTATGTAAAGTGGACCACCAAGCATTTTCTTACATACAATGCCTTGTGAAACCCACCATAAGATTACAAACAATACAAATTGTCGATATTTTTTTTTAGATATGACACATTTTTGCTATGCTCACTGTACAGACCATTTTAGTGGTTTAATCTCCATTAAAGTAGACTGTGGCATATCTAAGTTGATTGGTTAATCCATTAACCACCAGGAGTTTAACTCTAACACCGACAAGTAAAGTAGTCTGGCATCAGACAAAGTGAATACTAAAGTAGGGGCATAGGGTGCATTGTCAGGTAAATGTTTTGCTCTTCAACTGACACTGTTATTCAATTGTACCAGTCTAGCAATGCATTGCTATGTAGCAAATCAACCAGCCTTATTATTGTCATTAATTAATTAAATTAAAATTTTAAAAAACTATAAGGACAATTTTTAAAAGGATGCACCATTGTCTGTTATAATGCTAATTCATGTTAAATTAACAACATAACAGATAATTTAACTTGTTAGTTGTTGCTCAAGAAGTGCTTCATTTTGTATTAGCCTGAACATGTCTACTTTGTTTCCTCAAAACCATGGAAAATGGCTATTCAATTAGGGAAAAATTATATCTATAAACAGTTATTACAGACCAAATTTGCTGAATTAGTAATATCTTCGTGGTTGCTGCACCATGCATGAACTTTTCCCCTACAAAGAGAACAAGTGTGCATTCCACCCACAGGGATAGTATCATCTAAACAAACAGAACATTAATATTAATAAAAGGAATGACTGATTTCTCTGATGCAGCACTGGTACTTGCACCAACATCATCAATGCTTTTTTCATCATCGATGCTCTTTTCGCTGTTGGTATCAACTTCATCAAAGTTGTCACCATTCAAACCACATGCATCAGAAAGGCAATTAAAGCATGTCCATGAGCTGAACAAGTCGGCAGTTCTTTTTGTTAGCTGGGCACATGAGAGATGCCAGCATGTGTTGCAACTGCAACAAGAAATGTTGCATTCCTGTTCCGGATTGTTGATTTTGGATTCATGTAAGATAACTTTCTCACAATGTGGACACTCTCGCAGTTCCCTAAAACATAATAAATATGGCAAAACATATGTTTTGTAAAATATAGTTAAATTATTTACAAGTGTCTCGAAGTATATCTGATCAAAGTATATTTTTTCATACAGAGGTTTGTTTACCTGAGTCCACACAATGAATAACATTGTTGCACACTACATATCCACATTTGTCCTTGAACCTGTGAATGGTATTTGTGTGATCTTTTCAACACCAACTCACCTAGTTCCAAAAAATCAACCTTCTTGTGAACATCCTTTGCAAAAATATCACTGTCCCTAACTGAATATGGGCATTTTATCTCAATGGTAGATGGGGGACAACAACGGCAAGTAAATATGCCATCTGGGGAACCAGCAAGATATGGGTAAGCAGACTTCGCACAAATAAACCACATGAGCGAAAACCATGTAATCCATCTACATGTTGACTGGCTATGTCAGAGAGGAATGCTTGTATGGCATCCTTCTCATGTGTTTGACCCCATGCAATTGCTGGCAGATGAGATATGTCAGCTGACTTACCAAGCAGCTGGGACACCATAGGGGAATATTTAATGGCTGTCTTACCTCTTTTCTTCATGATTGACTCTGTTTTTGTTGAAATGAAGTTATTCTGCCAGATCTTTGTTCAAACCACATCTTAGTGGTATGTTGACCTCTTGTCGAAGTCTCTACTTGTTGTACCTGCTCAGAAGACAACTGACAGTGCTCAATAAATAAAGGGACAACCTCCTCAAGAGTCTTGTCCTTGACACTTTCTTTTGACATAAAACTTAGTGCCTTTTTACTCAGTGATGGAGGAAGACTGTCATCTACCCCATGTTCAACGGAATAAAGAACACATGCTGATGGTAGAACTTTCTTTATTGAAGAAAGCAAATTAGAAACACTTTCATTTGAAATTGTCCTGTCATGAGATTTGAGAGGGTCAAATTGCTTTTCTTATCGTCTGTTCCATTGCAGGATCTCGATTTGTTACTTTTCTTAGCTTTTTATCTCCCCTAAAAGTAAGGGTGCTCAACTGTCTGGGAGTTACTTCCCTCCTAGTACCTCTGTTCCAGCCCTGTGGCATACTAGTGCATGCGGGAGAAATAAATTTCTTATGAAATGCAGTTAATTTTGTAGAGTATAGCAATCACATGATTGCACACTTCCCCAGTGCCGGCTATACAAGTGCACCAGGAAGTTATAATTTGAGGATCAGCACTTCCCTTCACACATACCCCATACTTTGTGTGGGTCATCCCGAGTCCTCTGTGAAGGGCACACCCTCCCTTTCAGAAATGTCAGGGTGGCATCAGTTGGACATTTCGATGCATAGACAGTATCCACAAAACCACTCATCCAATAAGAATATGCCTTTTCATCTTTATATTTCCCTATATAATCTATGTCAACAGCTTTGACCTTCAAAATATAACTAAACAACGTACCATCATCGAGTTGAGGCCAATCCAACACGTTGTCTTTACATGCCTCATCTGGCAAACTGTTTGGATCAGTCGAGATTTGATTCGTTTCAAGCCGTTTGTGGTATTCTTTCTTTATGTTTTCAGCGATTTGTTCTTGAGTGAACTTTACTGGAGCGTTTAACTCGTACGCTCCAAACGCTCTTGCAATCAGTTCAGCCTTTGAACCAGTTTGCTTCAAGCCACGAATACCGAGGAAATCTTTCAGTGTGGTTTTCGTCCAGGTTAAAAAATCTTCATAACTCAGACTTTCTTCTGGCTGTCTCGTCGCCATCCGTTCACTGGCGCACGAGAAAGATTTTTAATTTTCTCAAAGAGAATATAGATGTATAAAATACTTTTTTACAAGTGGTGATCTGTATATCTTGGCGAAGCGAAGCTATCAACTGCAATGTGACACCACTGATAACCTCGCTGATAACAGGTTTTGAAACAACAAAATAGCACCGGCAAGGCGCACGAGATATTAAATTACATGTTCGCACTCCATGTGGTTTCCTGTATGATAAACTTTTATGTTCAGCGAAAATTTCATCCATTTCGGGCGTTAAAACTCGAAGCAACCAAATGTTTTCATCTACACGCTGACATGTAAACAATACTAAACTATCATAAACAGCTCGCAAAACGTCCCAACGAACTTGCCATATTTTAACACTTCCAGGCCTTTGATTCGGATGAAATCCCGTACAGACATCAGAAAATACCCAGAAATTGATCACAACTTGTAAAATTGAACGATTCTTTAATATTTTTGCAGAAATTCAACAAATTGTGCAAACGTAATTTTCCCGCTCCTAATATAAAATAGTATGGGAAATGGCACTGGCTGCGCGCTCGCCCCAATGTGTTTGCACCCCCTGAGCCAATGGCGTCAGAAACCTTGAATCCCCCTATTCTAACAATCCCAGCTATAATTACAGACCCAGTTTCAAAGTTGGCTACTCACGTTTCCCTGAAAGCTGTTGCCTATAAGGGAGACACTGTTTTTGAGTGTTATTCTCATGTTGACATGAACTTCATCATGACGGGATACAACATGCCACCTTCCCGTGAGAATAAGAAGACCAGGTCAAAAAGATTGGTGGAGACTTTGAAGATTTCTGAAGTAATGCCAAGTCCAGAAAAGTTATCCCAAACATTGTATGATGATATGAAGACATCGAGGAACACATCCAATCCAGTGAGAAACACACAAGAAACAGAGCAAGGAGCAGAAAATATGGGATATCCAACAACATCTACAAAAGGTATGGTACAATGCATTGCATCCCAGTTTGTCTGGCATCACACAGAGTAAAAAATAGAGAACATTGCTGTCCACTTGGTTAACATGATGCATGGCAGATTGTTTAGTTAACCCATTGAGCTGTAGCAGATAGATAGCTTTATTTAGACACACTGACCCCATCACCCAAAGTGTATTATTTAAAGGCTATTTACAAAATATGAGCTAGTTTAAAATAACTTGTTAGCAATGTCTGCAATCAACTACATGTAGTAGAAATCTATTTACAGGTTTATCTATTTACATAATCATAGACTGATTTTGTGGGGGGGGGGGGG
>CACRXK020000565.1:31911-76167 GCA_902702795.2 Paramuricea clavata
CCCCCCCCAATATTAGCCATAACTCTCCCAAACGAAACGTCCACCCCATAAATAAATAAATAATTAAATAGTCCACCACTCCAACGTGCAGAGTGTTGATGATACAAAATAAACGTAGGAGTACACTTGAACAGAAAAAGACAGTGCAACACTCCGAAACTAATCGCTCCTCGCTTGCATTCACTGGTTTATTGGAGCAATTGTAAAGTTTTGAAACTCTATTATCTCCCCTGAATAGAGTTTGCAGTGCCTTGTCATGCAAATAGCTTGCTTGCAAGGAACGTTTGGAATTTTTACGAACATTATTTTTAGTTTTTAATTCTTTTAGGAAATAGACTTGCCTAGATTTAATCTTTACGCCCCAAATATTATTTACATCGGAGTTGCATCATAAATTGTACTTGGATTCAAACGACACAATGTCAATGACTTTATAAAAGTAAAAGCATATTGTGTATTGGGTTTACACTTTTACAGGTTCATTTAACTTTAACTCTCTCAAGTCTCAACAGACAATCGGACATGCCAAATCCATTGATATGACAACTTCTAAAAACTTTTTTTCGAAGCTAGAAATTATGATTTTTTTCAAATTTTTCCTGGAATACTTTGTTTTCTGCTCTCTAGACTCCCCCTCGCGGCTCTAGTGCTCCACCCCTAGAATATAGACCTTATTGGGGTTTGTGACACTTTTGTGTTGCTTCAGTCACCTGCTCACGGCTCACCCCCCTAAAATTTCTGGCACCACCCCAGTAAAAAATATGAAAATCTGTCTATGCATATAATATCAATGTGAGTAGTGATTTTATTTAGAAAAGATGAAGGGGACAACTCCCTTATTTTGTTTGGAATAGAGTTCCAAAGGTATGCGCCATCAGACAGTTCATGAAACTGTTGAACAAAGAGTACTTGAAATAACAGTAGGAACAGGCAATAAATCAGTCATATATTAGCAACTCCAGTTTATAACAATTAACAATTATGAACATACCTTAAAGAAGTTACAGTTCACGACCTAACGTTTCGACACTCCAGTCTAATGTCTTCATCAGGAGTGATCTGAATGTTGAAATGAGTTCCTTTTTATGCAACATACTCTGATGTCATAGATGACATCATCAGAGAATCCCAGGTATAATTACAGGATGTCACAATATGTCTCATAAAAGGGGACTCCTTTCAACATTCAGATCACCCCTGATGAAGACACTAGACTGGAGTGTCAAAAAGTTGGGTCGTGAACTGTAACTTCTTTAAGTTACATTCATAATTGTTATAAACCAGAGTGGTGTTAATACTGTATGACTGACTACTGGAAATGTTTCAAAGAGTATGGTTTGTCATCTCACCCTGATAGACAGAGTGGAAGAAGCTACAATTTAATGACTTTCAAATCAGCTAATTCACTTACAGTATATTTTTATAATTATACTTTAATTGAAGGTGGTAAAATCATTCTTAAATTGTTCATCACGGAATGAGATACTGTATAATATAATAATAATAACTTTATTCATACAAAAATACCATTGCTGATATGTCGAATTACAAACAAATAAACTCATTACAGTATATGGAAAAAGAGCTTAAGATACAAACTTACAATTGGTCAAATGTTATTAAAATATCATAACAGAATTTAGCAACTAGTGAATTTATGGATTCGTCTTTCATTGACATAATATATATGACTAGGGGTTACTATCGCAAGGAAACTACTGCTTTGGATCCACAGGCGAATACTGAAACGTCAAATATATCTGAAAACTAAATACAAAATTATTTTCATTTGGCTTAAAATACATTTACATGTACCCATCTGGGCAACCAAGAGGGGGGAGGGGATTGGCACGAATTGCCCTGGGCTCCACCTTAATAGGGCCCCAACTTGAGAGCAAAAGCCTAAAATTGAGTAGGTTCTTTAAATTGGTCAGAGAATTTTTGAAATTGAGGGCCCCTTACAGTACCTTCACATGCAGTCTAGTTAAGGTCTAGTTGGGTCTAGCTAATTAGAAATAATGATTTAATGGGGCCCCCAGGGAAGATTTGTCCTGAGCCCCACAAATTCTCTGGGCGGCCCTGGTACCCACACAATGAAACACTGTATGTACGATTTATTTCATTTCAAAAATTGAGATTACAACACTTCAAAAACTGACTGTACAAAAAACTATTTCAAGTTTACAAACTAACATATTCAACATATACAAATTAAAAGAAGAGAAGGAAGAAGAGAATGAAGAAAAAGACATGTAGACTAAGTGCACTAAATACAAACATACAATACACACACGGTAGAAGTAAACAGACTCAGACAGAAATGACGATGAACATAAAAGTACATGAGCACAGACAGGCACGCAATTTGCATTTTTTGAAAGAAATAGGACTGGAAAATATGTCAGACTTCTTTACATAGAACATTCCAGAGTTTGACCATACAATCTTAAAGAAAGAAAATTGAAAAGTACATGTAGTTGAACAGAGGAGTTTGAAGGACAGCACTAGCAACCTGACTAAGTTGTGTACAACCATGTTCAACAAAAGAAACAGGAGTCATAACTGTTCATGTTAATGTCAATATCCCCCCCCCCCCTCCCATGGATGAGGTCAGTAAAATTTTAACCACTAAAAACCCCTCAAAAATGTGTAAATTTTCCCCAATACCCCTTAGAAAAAATTGCAGAGATCAAAGGAGGCCGACAGGCTTAACCCCTCAGAAACAACTTCAAATGTAGTCACCCTTCAGAAAAATCCATCCATGGGCGGGGGGGGGGAGGGGGTTGGACATTAAATGGAATGGCCCATAGTGTCTTGCCTCTGACATAACAGAGGGATAGAAGTTCCAATGTCAATCTCTCCTTAAAGGTGTCCTACAGTCCGAACTGCGCATGTGCACAAATGAGCCCACCTTTTATGATACAAACAGTTTAACTATGTTTTGGGTTCTTGCAAAGCCTGATTGTTGTTTCTTGATAATTTATTATACTCTAGAAGCTTGAAAATATAAATAGTTGTCGAATAAAGCTCAATATTTTGGACACAAAAATGTAAACAAAGGCTTTGTTTACATACGGACTGTAGGGCACCTTCAAATGTCATTTCTCAACAATTATCCATTTGTGTCTATATTTTTTTGAAGTAACAATCCATAGAATATTTCGAGCTGTCAAGGATGGCACGACTTGTTGGTGTAACTGTATAAATCAGTACATAAATTCCAATGACTTTATGCCTATGTATGCCTCAATGGTCTCCAGTCACTCCACCACAAATATGGGCCATAGACACATTTTACTAGTAAGGTTCCAATAACCAGATGTTATCTGAAGTAACACAATTTGGAATGGAAATTAAATATACACTCTATAATCTATATATACAGTTCACTGGATATTATAGAGTTCACTGTCGCTGGGATTGAGAAGATATTTCACTAATTTCAGGATGATTGAATGAAATACGAATATGCAAAATAAAATGCAAAATAAATGCAGATTAATCTGTGTATTGAGCAATCATGATCAACTATTTAGACTCAATACGTTAACTGGCAAAAAAGAAGAACATTCACAAAGTAAACAGAGCTTGTAAATATATATATAAAATTGGATTTTACTCAACTTACCACGAAACATGTAACTCTCTGACAGCTCTCCGAAAAAGGACTCAAACTCTCAAAGGAGTTCGGGAAGCATCGATAAAAAAGAACCGCACCCCCCACTTTTTATAATAACTTTGCACACTTAAATACCTCCGGTTTGAAAATCCGGACATCCATTTGAAAGTCCAAGTCGAGATTTGGAACGGCTTTACATAACTCAGCCAAAGACACTGGGCACGAGTGAATGCGAAGAACTTCATGTTACGTCAAGAATAGTGTGCTGCTTGCAGCAAAAAGATCATGGTTATTAAAAAATCTAAAAGAATAGTTAATTTGAAAAAGATTGGTAATGAAGTTTGTTCTAATCACTGTGAATTTTGTATTGGTACATTGCATTAAATAGTGTTGTTCATTACCAACCTCATTCAAATCACAGTGGCTACACATTCTCTCCTCATATGGGATATTGTTGTAGCGACCAACTTCAACTGGTAATCTGTGGGTTGAGATTCGGAGTTTCATAACTGCTTGGCGATGTTTTATATTGTTAACTTCAAAAATATATTTTTCTGGGTCAAGACTTGTTTTAATTTTCTTAAAACTTCTTAGTTTGCCCCGATTACCACCTTGTTGAATTTGTTCTTTCCAGTAGTTAATATAAAAGTTTTTAAATTCATGCTTTAAATAATGGCAAAAGTTTTTGAATTGAACAAAATCGCTGTTTATATTTTCATCACATAGTTCTAACAAATGTGTTGTTAAAGCTATTGGTTGTAAGTTCATGGCTATACAAACATTTCTTGCTTCACCAACGAGTGTGTCATTATATGACTGATCGTTAATACGCAACCAAATTGTGGAATATAGAGTGGTAGGCTCGTAAGGCTTTATTGTATAAAACTTTATGGGCTTGTTTAAAATTACCTGAATAGTGGAGGTTTATGCCAAGATGTGAGTATTCTTCAACTTGTTCTTTGATACCCAATTTGATGTTAAGTACGTACGTCTTTGAGTTGATGTTCCAAATACTAATACTTTAGATTTATTTTTATTTATTGTTAGTTTCCACATTTTTGTGTATGACTGAAGTTTAGTTAAGCAATTTTGTAGACCAGATTTTGATTCGGATAGTATTACTAAGTCGTCTGCATAGAGCAGACAACTCAAGTCAATATTACCAAGTTTGACCGGATCGCACGAGCTATTGAATAAGTTTTGGTATATCACTTACAAAAATGTTGAAAAGTGTAGGACTAAGATTACAACTTTTTTAACTCCTATATATGATTTGAAGAAAGGAGTAATTCCCTTGTTTAATTTAACAGATGAATTTACCGAACAGTACATACTTAACATAAGGCGTATGAATTTTTTGCTGCACCCATTTATGATTAATTTGTAAAAGAGACCCTCTCTCCAAATGCTATCATAGGCTTTCCTAAAATTGATGAAACAAGCAAAAATCGGTTTACGTTTTAATTTATATGTATCAATTAATGTTTTCAAAACCAAAAGATGATCTGCTGTTCTGTAACCTTTCCTGAATCCAATTTGGCACTTGTTTATAAATTCTTTATTTTCCAAAAAGTCATTAAGGCATGTAATCATTATTGATGTGAAAAATTTTCCTAAACAACTGCTCGTACAAATTCCTCTGAAGTTATTTGGGTCATCAGTATTACCTGATTTATGTAATGGCACTATAAACCCTTTAGACCAAGCTGAAGGAAATACGCCCTGAGAGAAAGGATAAGGTTGAATAAGTTAACAAAGTATGATGGTAAAATTTCCACTGATAGTTTAATGATTTCATTCGATAATGGATCATTGATTGGCACATGCTTTTCTATTTTTCAGTTTTTTTGAAATCTTGTATAATTCTTCAGTGGAAATCGGTCGATCAAGAATATCATTTTTTTGTGCTGCCCACTTATTGTAATCTTTAACAATTTTGGCTTCAGTACTTGACTCCTCTGAGCAAAGATGCTCATTCTTATTGAGGTTTTTGAAATATTCAAACCTTTCAGAAGATATTTTATTATGGTCTTTAGACTTCTGACTAGTCTTAATAGAATTTACTAACTTCCAATACTCATTGGGGTTATTGTCGGCTAAAGCTTCAATTTTTTCTAACATGGTATAATAATGGAACTGTCGACAAGGCAGGTATAAAAGTCGGACCGGATTGTGGTCCGGGTCGGATGTTTAGAAATTTAGAAATATCAGGATATTCAGGGAAATGTTACTTACACAAATGGAAGTTTGCATTCTTTCCCGCGTTATTTACACAGCGTGAAACAGCGTGGCAAATTTGCAAAATGGATGGCGACGAAGTTAAAACATTTTATGTTATTAGATTTTTAGACCACTTTTTTGAAAATTATTGCATCAAACTGCCTTATCAATATTTTATTTCCTTTAATTCCGGACTAGCGATTTGGTCATCTATGGATCCGGTCCGACTTTTATACCTGCATGATCCGACCCGGACCACAATCGGGTCCGACGTTTATACCTGCACGATCCGACCTGATCCGACGCGGACTGGCGATCCGATCCAATGCAGACTGGCGATCCGGTCCGACTATTATAGCTGCCTGTCTTTTCAGTTTCCTTAGTAAACATTTATATTCTTTCTTTTTTGAGAAAAATGTATGTTTTAGATATGTGTTATTTGGATATTTAGTAATCAATTTACCTAGGTTTCGAAGATCCTTTTTGAGTGTGTGACAGTTCTGATTGAACCATTTTTGTCTTTGTTTTGGAATGTTTTTCTTATTAACTTTTCTACGTCCCTTCATTTTTAACACTTTACTACATGAGGCACTCAACAATGGAGTTGATATCACAAAGAGTTCCTGAGGATGTTTGAGAAAACAACTGTTCTAGTTTAATCTGAACTTCCTTGGAATCTAAAACAATCCCCAGGTTGTCTTTTAGGTTCTCATTCCATGAAAACGATTCAGGGTGAGGCATTATGTTTAAATCATCTTCTGAAACATTGGGGGTTTTTGCACTCAACACAAAGGATAAACAAGAATGGTGGGAAAATTCATTAACATTGTCAACAGAAAAGTTAATAATTGATTTTAAGAGGTCATAAGAAGCAATAGCATAGTCAACTACACTTGCTCCATTGTACGTGTGGCAAGTGTACTGACCAGTGAAGTCTCCTTTAGTTCTCCCATTTAGAATAATCAGGTTGTTGCCAACACATAAATCTAATAATGATCTTCCATAATTATTGTGTGAATCTTTTGAGCATCGTTTTTCGATTGCAATCGGAATTTGAAAATCGTTTTCAGGAAATTCGTTGTCAATAAAATCATTAAGTGTCCCCGTTCTTGCGTTAAAATCTCCACATAAAAGGATTTTACCTAGTGTTCCAAATTTATAAATCTTTTCTTGAGGACATTCGAAATGGTCAATATTAATTCTTAATTCTCGGGAGGAGTTTTATGGAGGTACATAAACTGAACATATGTAGATATCATGGGACATTTTAAAAAAGGATTTATCTAACTTCCACCATACAAACTCTTCAGAACTATCCTTTTCTAAAAATTTGATTCCTTTTCTCAGGTTGGAATGAACCCCAACGTGATCATTGGGATATGTCTTTTCTGCACATTGAAAAAGATTTATAACCTGGGATATTGATATTATTAAAACCATAAGGTAGCCAAGTTCCTACTAGTGTAATTAGATCAAAATTTGTGATTTGGGAGATAAAATCTGAGTCATCTAGTTTTGCAGATAAGCCTTCAATGTTCCAAGTACCAATTTTTAGAAAATCTCTTGCCATTATTTTTAGTAACTTTGATCTTAGGAACTGCTATTGAAATATGTTTATGTATGGTTATATAATAATCTAGGATTGTCGACTGGTAATTGGTTATACATTACCCTCTGTAATTGTGGTTGACCAAAGTTGAAAATTGAAACGAAATGGTTTAGCAAATTGTTCATATTCTGCAGTTGTTCTTGGACTGTAACTGTGGGTTTCAATGTTGTGGTTTCGATTTGGGCGTTTACAGGTTGGTTGAGTGGTAACATTGGGACTGGTGCTGGTGGAGTTATTTCTGGTGCCATGGTGTGAGATTGGTTTCTTGCTTGCGGTTGCGGATTCGATGTTTGTTGGCAGCTATTTCCATGTCGCTGTTGGGGGCGGAGGGCACGAGGTAGACCATTTTTAAAATTTTTTGCCAGTAAAGGAATTCCCAATCTCTTGCTGAGGTGCTTTGCGTCATAGAAAAATTTGTATTGCCTCAGATTCCCGTTGTAGACGTGCTGTACATTGGATAAATCTTTGATCCTTTCATGGATGTCATTGTTGATATTGATTATAGCTTGATCAAGATTATCAGTCCGAGGGGTAATATCAGACAAAATTATTTTTCTTCCTGGAAACATGTGGGATGCGGCTTCAACCAAATGAACTTGATCTTCAATGATTTTTACGGGTTTTAAATGTTCAACATCATTAACTCCCGTATTGATTATCAAAGCTTGATTAACTGTGAATTTTGGATTATTTATGATTTCAGTTGCCTTTTTTTCCTTTTTTTTTCTTCCTTTTTTTTCCCTTTTACCACAGGCGATCATTTTTGTGTTATTAGATGAGCATAGCTTATTAATGTCTAGGTATCTTCGATTTGAATCACACAACATGACAAAGTCATAATTAGGAGTTTTTCGAGTCTCTGCATTTGTGTTCTGTGATGTAATTTCTTTGTTAGTCTCCTGGAGTTCTGTTTCGCAATGTGTTATGCTCTTTAATTCTTCCGGGTTTTCTACGTCATTTTTACTGGATTCTGCAATATCGGTTTTTGTCAGATCTTCGAGTTGAACAACTAAATCAGTTTCATTTGATTGGTCATCTAAATTATTTTCATTTGTTGGCTTTCCAGAATTTTGGCTTGTTGAAAATGGTGCTTTGTTAGCGGTGTCACATTTCTTGGCTTGTTCTTCAAGAACTGTGATTCTCTTGATAAGGTTGCACTTTTCGTCAACAAGGGAGGCTACCCGACCCCGTACTCGGTTGATTTCTTTTTCATTCTGAACCAAGAGATTGTTCGCTTCATCTTTAAAATTGCACTTCTTCAATTAAAGAATAAAATATGTTAAAAGGGCAAATCTTGGTTTAATTAAGCTTTTAGAAAGAAATACAAAGCTTTCCAGTTCAATATATGGTGAACAAGCCATTGACTCAGTCCACTTAGTCAAGGTACAATTATGATGCAACTCTTCTTTTGGTAGACATTTAAGTCTTATAGAGTGAACTAATGGTTTGAATTATTAAATTTCGTTTTGCAAATATTGGAAACATTTTGCATTTAAAAATAGAAAAAAATAATTATTTAGATCAACACATGGAAAGCATAATGTCTAAATGAGTGGCACTGAACTAATTCAACTAAATGCAATATAAGTACAACTAACTTGGTCAAACTGGTTATGTGGCATGTTTTTTATTTATGTTGGCACATGAAAAGACTATACGTTCCAAAATTTCTTTATTTATTAATTAATGCATAAATGAACATTTGCCCATGGTTTGATATTTTAATTGATTATAGTGCAATATTTCCATACTGTTTATTTTCCAATTTAAATAAATGTTATTGTATTTCTTATTCAAATGCTACTAAGAACAAAAGTATGCTTTAAAAGCACTAAAATATTTTTAAAAATTGAAAACTCTAATATGTTTAACAGTAATAGTGAAATTTGGAAAAATGCGGCTCATGGAGGGGGTCAATGGACCCAGTCCATAGAGGGGGTCCACGGACCCAGTCCAGACAAGGGTCCATGTTTTGTACTTTCCCTATTTTGTGACCTCTCTTTCCATACATCAAATCATTGCTTGTTACTTGACCACTGAAAGTACTGTATGTTTATTGTTTAATGCAGTGTGAATTGAATTGGTTCTGAGAAAATTATGAGATATAAATTAAAATTAATTACTTGGGCCGGTTGTTCAAAAGGTGATTATCCTAACCCAGGATTAGTGTTAACCCAGGGTTAAAATCCACCCTGCAAAAAACCGAAAGAAACCACGGAGAAGATAATGACTCTCTTTGAAAACGCTCCGTCCTTCACCGGACTACATGGTTTTGAAACAAGCGGTATGTTAAAATACAATTGTTGGGCAAGTTTAGGCAGGTTTGTTTGGCAATAAACAGCCAATTCATGCGCATGACCACATGAAATTCATAACAGTATGGCTGAATTTTACATGTATTAAATATTTATATGGAAAGACGTTCTATATTCATGGCAGTTTGTAGCTGAGAAAGTTAAGTATTTCTGTTTCATACTTCGATAAAGGAAATCGGAAGCTTGTGGTTTCTTTTGCATGATTTATTTAGACGAAATATAAGGCGAAACATAGTCTGAATACTCAAAATTCGATAGTTCAAATTTGACAAGTTATAGTTTTTTATTTTAAAAGCTAAACAATTTGTTTAATAGTCTCGTAATTTCATGCAATACTGGTAAAATCAATTTTAAAATGCATGATAAATATTTTATTTTTTGCATAGCGGAATCAATGACGTTGCAAGACATGGCAATGAAGTTTCCACCGCAGAAAGCAGTTTTGAAGTTGAACCAGTGGCAGTGAAAGTTCAAAGCTTTACTGCCTTTGATACACTTGACAGCAATGACGACTTAAATATGACTCTACCACCTTCCTGTACACCAATTACCCCTTTTAATGTGAAACAGAAAACCAAACCTTTACCCCTACCTGCAGGCACCCAGACCAAACCAGAGCCAAAAAAGAAGAAAGCTACGCTGAAAGATGTGCTGGAAATGCAGCTGCTGGAAGTCCTGAACATGCAAAAAGAAATGATGCAACTCAAGAATGAGAAACCGGTCAGTATAATCTGCAGACTGCAGACCGCAGACTGCAGACCAAGTACAAAATACAGAATAGGTATAAATTGCAGACTGAAATTGCAGACTTGGTATAAAATGCAGACCGTGAAAAAACATATATTTTAATATTTCATACTGTCACGAAGTTCAAATTATTTACAAGTTCGAGTTTGCGGTTCATTGTCGATGCATGTTAATGTATATAAGCTTTGTATGCTTCATATAAAAAGGTTTAGAGCGATTTTCAAAATATTTTAGTGAAAATTATTGCAAAATTTAAGCACAACAAAATCATATTACTGCTATACAGCTATAGTCAGGCGTAAGCGGGTTTAGTACACATTTGTCGAGGATAAATTGTTCTTTCTCAAACTTATAAAAGTCATTCACTACACAAATTTATTTTTGTGACATGGTTTGTTGTTTCTTTTAGTTTGTGTATCTGGCTCATTTTAGTTCAATATTCTTCACTCGTTAGGTATTAAATACGGTTTAAAATGTCTTAATTTTGCTTACATTTGCTATATTTAGCAGTTCTCACAACTCTTGTGACATAAAACTGACATTTGAGTCTTAGATTATATTTTGGTAAGTCGCATAATTTTGAAAACGGGTGTAATGTGTAGTTTTATACGTTTTTTTCACAGTCTGCATTTTATACCAAGTCTGCAATTTCAGTCTGCAATTTATACCTATTCTGCATTTTGTACTTGGTCTGCAGTCTGCAGTCAGGGCCGTTGCGAAGGGATATGGATTGGGGGGGTGTCGAAGGTCAAATTCCCGAGTGACGCTAGTTGAATTTGCCAAGTTTTTCAAAAGTTTGTATATAGGTAATGAGGGGAAAAGTTTGTATAGGTAATGAGAATCATATTGGTGTGCTAGTAACTGAGGGACACCAATATGGCTCTTGTTTTGAAATATGGATGCCTGTTCGTGGGTTGTTGCTAAAAAGGAATCGGGTTGCTTTATATATAAAATACGACATTCTAAGAACAAACAAATATATGGTCACGAAATCGAAAAACACAATTGCAATAACTGCAACCACAGCTCAATGATGAGCACTATTTTATTTTCGTGCGTTTGTTTTCAGATAGGAGTATTATTTTAATTTATTTATATTTAAACATATAAAGCTAAAAAAAATTTAAATTTACCATAAATTTATACTGTGTTTTCATAAGTCCTAAATCGAGACTGAAACTATGTGCACACGGGTCACGTTTTTGAGCGTTTTTGCAGTGCCGTTTTCAAATTTAGCGTTTAGGCGCCTTGTTCAAATTGATCGTTTTTCTCGCAATATTTTCAGACAAAGCACTAGTTTTTTATAGTCTTCGTTTCCAAATTTAAACACGGAATTTCATTTTCGCCTTCTACTTTTCTGTTTACACAATAACAAAGTGTCAAAACGACCAAAAGTTTCAGACATAGAGAACGAATCTTTGGCATCGTTTTCACTATTTGAAACGTTTTTGCTTCCTGACGTCGTTTTCATACGTTTTCGTGTGAACAGAACGTAACGTGAAAATGGTACTTTCAGTTTCAGAAATTAACGCATTACAACCAAAAACCGAATTTTGATGAATTTTGATGAATTTGACCTTTTTTATCCCCAGGCGCCGAATAGACAATTTATAATATTTTTGTATTTTCAGCAGTCTTAAAACTCTTAGTGCCGGATAGTGTTAACTGGGCTTTTGTACGACCCGATTTTTCAAGAGTTTAATTAAATTTTATGCGTCAGAAAGCGAGTAAAACGGATATGATCATATGCAACCGATCGATGATACCGATCGCTGTATGCGGTATGTCTTTCAAAACTATAGGCTGATAAGAGTTAACAGTAATTTCGCTAAAGAACTAAAGAAGACAAGTCCATTCTTATGGCATGGGTCGTCTTTCTCTTGGTCTTCTTCTCATGTGCCTGTGGAGTCTTCTGTCTTCTTGAGGATCTTGCGCCTCTGACGACTCAAAATATTCTCTTTGGCTTTGACTGCGGTTTGCAGTCTCAAACGGATTAGCTGGTACGTCTTTATGTGCTACTCGCACTTGGTTTCCCTTATGGCAAGTTTGCTCGTGCCTCTTACGGTAATCGTCGGGCCGTATGTTAGATAACTTTTATGCCGGTTAATACGTTTTCCCTTGTGAAATAAATAATAAAGTTTCTATAGTCGTCAAAAACCGAATTACATTCAAGACACTAAAGTTTTCTTTTTTTTCTTTTGGGCAGTTTTGAACCGCACATAAAAAGCCTTCGCTATAAGAGCAGTCAAGCGAAGAACATGCCCGGAAACGTGGGTTTCACATTTCAGCCTCCCGTCGATTTTCGACAAATAAAAGACTAATAGTTTTACTAGAAAATAGAAATACATTTAAATGATTTTGACATAAGACCACACAAACCATTATTTTAAATCCAAAATTTATCGCTTTATTTATCGCCTTCGTTCTTAACTTTTACAATTTGCTGAATGCCGATTTCGCAATTTGCCGAACAGTAACGAAGAAATTTGCCGACTGGGGCCGACTTGTGAAAATTATTGGGGGGGTGGAGCACCCCCCCACACCCCCCCGCTTGCGACGGCCCTGTCTGCAGTCTGCGGTTTGCAGTCTGCAGATTATACTGACCGAATGAGAAACTAAAGATTCAGGTAGCGCTGTTAAAAGAACAAACAAATGGCTGTACTTTAATGTCTTCAATAGAAAATTTATAATTTTTCAATGAAAATGTACATATTTTATAACAGGGTGGCATGGCCTAGGATGCATTTTAAGTGCAATACTGCCCCGTCAGGATAACCGGGAGACTTCCAGTTTACCCCCAATATTTGTATATGAACTGGGCCCCAAGAAGCTGAAGCCCTTACAATCTTTGATAGTGGACCATTCAGTGTTATATTGTTCAGTTGCCCTTTCAGTTGCCCTTTCATAATTTTTTTTTCTTTCTGCCCTCCCCCCATATTATAGTACACAAACAAGGATGGATTGTTATGACCGGCAACCCAACTTTACTGACCTTTAATTACACAGTATTACTTTGCAAATCTTTAAGTTTATATTACATTTTGACGTGCATTATTGCATTATTATAGATCTAATATATGTTGCTTCAGAATATAATATAATTTACCTTGGTCATCGCAAATTGCTTGAACATTGATGGAATGATAGCGCTTCCGATTCACATAAAAATTCTCGTTTAGATGTGGTGCCTGGATTCGAATATGCATGCAATCGATAACACCGGGGAAACGGGCCATCTGGTAAAACCCATTCTTGATTGCCTCTCTCTTGATTGGACTGCCAACAGATAAACTCCTCTTGTTTGTTTGAAAGAGCCACACATACGTCTCGTACTATTCGCGATACGGTGGACTTGTCAACACAAAATGTGTCCCTGATAACCTGTAGAAAGCTACCGCTTGCAAGAAACCTTAGCGCGATGAGGACTTGGATGTTGGGAATTAATGCAAAATTTCGGTCAGTGTCGCGAACAAGGTTGTCGTGTAGTAAATCTGTGATATAATTAATTGCTTGGCTGCCAAATCTGTACTGAATTCACAATTCTGCATCAGTTAGACCTGGAATATTCAAGTTATTGTGAATATCGTTGTTCTCTGCATGGAAAATTCCATATTGGAACAACAAACTCCAACGCATCCGCCATGATATTTTGTACTTAACCCAGAATTAAAAAGTTAACCCACCTAGCTAGGTGGGTTAAAAAGTTTATCAATTTTAACCCAGGATTAAGACTAATCGAGCTTTGTGCAACACAAATTAACCCAAGGTTAGGAGATTTTAACCCAGAATTAGCGCTAATCGCCTTTTGAACAACCAGCCCCTGTAGTTCAACAAATCTATATGTCATCAAGAATGTTTTATTTCCTATACTTGTGTATGGTGGCTGATAGCTACCATTGGATGTTTTGAATGGACCATTTGCATTATACACTAAATTTTGATCTAGACAAAAATTTCATCACAGCTTGAAAGAGCATCACAAAATTAGTAATATTCCAAAGTTTCATTGCAAAATGTTGTAAAATGCGGATAATATAGCCATGCGAAGTTTGCCGTTTTTCAGTCATTTTGTATTACGCACAGGAAATTGACATTGGGGCATCAGCCTTGGGGCATCAATTTCTCATTTGTAATACAAAATGACTGAAAATTGTAAATTTCGCAAGGCTATATTATCCACATTTTGCAACAAAACTTTGGAATATTACTAATTTTGTGATGCTCTTTGAAGCTGTGATGAAATTTTTGTCAATATCAAAATTTAGTCTATAATGCAAATGGTCCTTCAATGGCGGAATTTATTAACTTTATATATTATTTTCTATTTTTTTATTATTTTAAATGTTTTTATATTTATTTTATTTATATATATTTTGTTTTCTATATCTTTTTCTTATGGTATTTGTTCTTTACTTTGAGAAGTAGAAACAAAATAAAAATAAACCAAACAAAATTTTAAAAATGCAACGGCAGTTCCCGGCCATGTGTCTGAGGACTATTATTCATTTGCCTGACAGCAAGTGCCTGGGACAAGTTAAATAACATTTTCCAAAATGGCGTACTACAGATATGACTCTTGGAAGAATCACTTCAGTCTTAAAAGAGATATGGAAAATTATGTAAAGCAAATGCCTCAACGGAAGAAGATGCTTAGTTTCTTAGAAAGAGACTAGTCACAATGTTCATGGAGCATTCGTTCACTGGATCGCCAACTTGGCTATTTTGAAATTTCATGCAATGATGTACAAGCTTAATGCCGATGGACTTGAAGCTTGCGGGTTACAAGCCAAGAGAAAGAAACCAAAAGGCCACTTTATGTCTTCATGACTAAAGGCACCAATTGGGAACACTCTGTGGATGGCCACAATAAGTTGATGGGGGTTTCAAAACAGCACATATCCACTGGCTGTTTACAGATGCATTGACAGAGCAAGCGGGAAATTGTTATGGCTTCGCATGTGGATCTCTAACTCTGACCCTTTGATAGTTGGGCGATGGTACCTTGAGCACCTGTACGAAAAAAGAGTTATTTTTTCCTACATAAGGATGGACAACGGAACAGAGACAGGTGTGTTGCAACATGCACTTGTTCTAAGACACAATCATGGGGACATAGATCCATGTGAAACTGATATATAGCCCTTCAACATGAAAAACCGAGTAAGTATATTACAGTAACTTTATATTTTAACCCTTTTTATTATTATTAATTTTGTGTGTGCCCCATATGGGGTTTCCAACACTCAATTACAAAATTATTACAAATATGTATATATTATGTAAAATTATATGTTTTAATTAGATACCAACTAATATTTCTATACTAAATTATAATAAAAACGATAGTCCAGTTCTGCATTTGATAAAAGGTAAAATTTCCATATGCTAGAATATTAAGATATATGATTATGAAACTGTCGTATTAACTGTTATTTTAGTTTTTTCTTAAATTTATCAAGGTTTGTGATCTGTTTCAGTACACTGTCCAAATCATTCCATACTTTTGCTGCCCTATAATGGAATTTCTCTATCCTGTCATGATTTCGAGTTGGTCTGTTATAAGTGTCTGAGCATTTAACAAACTTATTTGTAAGATAACTGGGTGCCACATTATTGAAACACTTGTATGCCATTATTGTATCTCTACACAAGAGTAGTAATTCTATGAAGCCAGTTGAGTTCTTGTAAACTGGGTGTGATATGATCAAACTTTCTAACTTTTGTAATGATCCGGGCCGGATTGTTTGAAATTTTTTGATGTTCTTAGTCAACATATTTGACCAAATCGTGGAACCGTATGTCAATTTGTTAATCACCAACATCTCAACAATTATGTTTCGCTCGCTACTCTGGTTTAAATAAATGATTACAAAGCCCAGTCAAATTATAATCAAATGATTACAAAGCCCAGTCAAATTATAATCAAGACCCCAGGGGTCAATTCGACTGGGCTTTGTAATCATTTATTTAAACCAGAGTAGCGAGCGAAACATGATTGATATACCTGGTTGCAGTGAACGAACAAACTTTATATCTCAACAATTGATTGCAAAGTTTTAACATCAAAGCTGTCCTTCACTCGGTTTATTTGGCACAATTTTCTTATACATGATGAAGTTAAATTATAAACGTGCTCATTATATGATAAAATTGAGTCAAATGTAGTTGCCAGATCTTTGGCCGACATTACAGGGTTCAAAGTCTGCTTCAAGAAATTTAAAGATATATTTGTAGGTAAATTCTGTAACATGGGCCTCAAACTGATAAGGAGGAATTTAGTTTTGTTTGGGTTAATCAGCAATTGATGTTCAAAACACAATTTGGCTAAACTGCTAAGATCATTTTCCAACTTGACAATTGTTTGTTTTATGTCTTTCATACTCAACATCAGAAAAAATTTTGAGTCGTCAATATTGCTTGATAGTGGGATCACTGGAATGTCATTTGTAGTATTTAAAACACGAGGAGTGTTTTATGAGATATAAAACGTGAGGCGCAGCCGAGCGTTTTATGTCTAATAAAACACTCCTACTCATGTTTTGAATAGCTTAAAATATGACTACAAAAGAATACAAATTATGATGAACATTATATAATCATACTAATTAGGATGAACAATTAATGATTCCTCGTGCTTTATCAGATATATCACTTACGGGAATGTTTAGAGTCTTAGTGAGTGAGCTTTCCTGTTTCCGCTTTGATAGAATCTGTGGTGAAGTTTATCTCTATATTTCATATGTTCAGCTGTTATTTCATGTGAGACAAATGGGTTTGATCGACTTCTAACTCTGAATGTTTTTACTGGTGCATGTAGATCAAAAGTTGAATGAAGAGTATTTTTGAACCTTTCCAATTGTGTGTTAAGGTCTGTACCTGAGAAAATTGACAGAAGATAATCTGATTTAACTGTGAGGCCAGAAGAAAAGTATAAGGGGTCGTAATACTTGTAGCTTCTCGCTGTAATATAATTTTGTGGTATCTTTGGGATATGACATATACTGGAAGGTGCTCGCTAATTACAGAATTTAACACACCACTTTCGAGTACAGACACTGTGTTCGAAATGAGAATTACATCGATAAGTGATTGTGTTGTATCAGTAATTCTTGTCGGTTTTTTAATGATTTGTTGGAGATTTAGGTTTAATTATGTGCATAATTTTATGGCTTATAGCAAAAAGTTCTTGAATACCGTTTTGCTGCATTTTATACCTTTAATATTTATGTTTATTATAATATATGTGCTGTATGTTGAAACTGGCTATCTCTATAGCAAGTGATAAGAACAGGGATGAAGAGAAAATAAAGCAAGTTGCACCAATGACGACTCCAATGATGACTTATTTTTTTAACACCCTGTGAGTGACAATAGATGTGACATGAATGTAAATCTATCAGAACAGGAACTGAATTTTATCAAGTTTGAAGAGTGGCTGGAATGTCCAGATGGAGGAAGAAGATATGAGGATTGTGCCACAGTTGTTCACATCAAGTTCAACTGGTTGTACAGTTTGTCATGCCCCGAGCGTAATTGCATGGGGACGAAGTCTCAACCAGACGGGTATGAAGTATGATTTAATACCAATCGGTGAAAAACTACAAAACGATTTACAATAAACTAAAGTATTTACATATGAACCAGACAATACAACAGGCTGAATAATACAAATTGAGATACAAACAGCGAACACACACACGAAAAGACTTGCGTTTATGCTCCGATTAAGCAAACTGCAGGTTATAACAAGCTAGTGATTCTCCTATTCCCCAAGTAAATATTTCCCCTGTTCTCCAGATGAATGTGAACGAATTATAAAGTTATGATTACTAAGTTTTAGGCGGTTATATACTCGCCGCTTGTTCAGCCATGCGATATGCATGCATAATTATAATGATAATGTCAAGAGTCATCACACTCCTCGCCCAAGAGTAAAACATAAGTTTTGTTCTTGCTACTGTTTATGTACTCATTATATATACTAATTGACTTATCGGTCTAAGATAATATTTCTTTTCTCCGTCTCTCCAGATCACAATTTTAACCTTTCTGACTAAACCGTCATTACTACTTTCCACGGCGTCCACAACTCTTCCGAGAGGCCATTCATTGCGATGTGCTTCTTCTTTCATGGTAACTATGTCTCCTACGGCCAAGTTATGACGACGTTCATTCCATTTCGATCTTCTCTGTTGGTTTTGTAAATATTCGTTCTTCCATCGGCTCCAGAATTGATCTGCCAAATACTGCGCTCGCCTCCAATGTCTGCGAGAATATAGGTCAGGAGAGGTAAAGATTCCTGGTGGTGAAACGAGTGGTTTTGTCTTCATTGTCAGCAACATGTTAGGAGTTAGGGGTTGAGGTTGATCTGCATCGGATGGTATTGTAGAAATAGGACGTGAGTTTACAATTCCCGACACCTCAGCCATGAGTGTTACCAAAAGCTCGTGCGTAAGTTGGCAAGGACCGAGATCAGAAAACATTCCGTTAAGGACTTGCCGAATGGTGGAAATTTGGCGCTCCCAGACTCCGCCAAAGTGGGATGCGTGGGGAGGGTTAAAAACCCACTCACAGTTCTGTTCGACGACATATTTTGCTATTGCTTTATGATCCATCTCTTTCAACGCTTCGTCTAATTCTGACTTTGCCCCGACGAAATTTGTCCCTCGATCACACCTCAATAACGATGGTGGCCCACGAATGGAAAAGAAGCGTCTTAAGGCGCAAATAAAGGAACTTGAGTCCATTGTTTCCAAGACCTCAATGTGGATCGCTCTGCAGTTCAGGCAAGTAAAGACTAAACCCCATCTCTTAGCGTTTGCAGCTCCTCCTCTTAGTCTTCGAGTACGTATCTGCCAAGGGCCAAATACATCAAACCCCACATTTGTGAATGGTGGTGGCGTTTCTAGTCTGTCTGGTGGAAGATTAGCCATATGCTGCGTTATAACGTTCCCTCTGAGTTTTCTACACGTGATACACTGGTTGATAATTTTTGAGATCATTCGTTTGGCTCCGATAATCCATAATCCCCCTTGTCTTAATGCACCATGGGTAATCTGTCTTCCTTGGTGATGCACTTCACTATGGTAATGGGTGATTGCTAGTCTCGCCAAATGACATCCTTTGGGTAATATAGCTGGATGTTTCTCTTGGAACATTTGGTCTGCTTGCCTTAGTCGACCGCCAACTCGAAGGACACCGTCACCGTCGACGAATGGGTCTAGACGATATATACTGGACTTCGGAGAAAGGCTTTTCTGAGACAGTTGGTTTTGCTGAAGGGTTTCGATTTCTTCCGCGTATGCTTCGCTCTGTGCGGTTTTGATCATCACCACTTCGCTCTGTCTTAGTTCTGCAGCAGATGGATTTCTTGGCAGCTTTCGGACTGGTAGTTTGACCAGATGTGTTTGGTGGGCATTCCTTTTGCGGGGTGTTGAAATTTGGTTTTGGCTTTTCAATATCTTTGCTTTGATGATCAGATTGGCAATCGCTCTTCGAAGGGAGTTCCACTTGGAAAATCGATTGAATCTTTCTGAGGTCAGACCTTTGATTACACGCAGTTGGGTAGTGTAGATTGTAGCCTTAACTCGAACTTCTGGATCGTTGTCAGCAATCAAGAAAGGTTCGGGGCTGAGTTCCGTTTGTGCAGGTGGATCAACGTTTCTCAGGAATTCTGGGCCTTTAAACCAAACTGACTCCATCAAATCTTTGGAAGATTTTCCTCTTGTTGCTATATCAGCTGGGTTTTCCTTTGTCTCCACGTATCTCCATTGAGAAGGGTCAGTGATACTTCGGATGATTTGAATTCTGTTGGCTACGTAGACGTAAAAACGACGGCTCTCGTTCTGGATGTAGCCGAGTACTACCTTAGAGTCGGTGTAGAAAATGACTTTGTCTATTCTGAGCTTAAGTTCTCGGGTTATCCACTTGACCGCTTTGCTTGCAAGTACGGCTGCACATAGTTCTAATCTTGGGATCGTTGTCGCTTGTTTGGGAGCTAGCTTTGCTTGAGCGAACACAAGTGAAACTCTACTGACTTCAGCTTGATTGGTTAGCTTCAAATAGACAGCAATACCGATTGCGTAGTGGCTGGCATCGGAAAAGGCATGGATTTCTGCTTTTCTGACCTCGTTTGAGTTCTGTGGAAGATAACATCTAGGAATCATGATATCTTGCAGATCGTATAGACCAACTGTCCACTCGTGCCATTTCTTCCAGAGTGAAGTGGGTAAAGGGTCGTCCCACCCTAATGGTAAACTGTCGTTTCCTTTCTCATTTCCTAGTATTGTCAGCTGCCGTAGTAGGAGTCTTCCCGGTAACGTGACTGGGGTTCCGAAGCCAAGAGGGTCGTATATTGAGTTAATAACTGATAGAACTCCGCGACGGGTGAAGGGTTTTTCTGGTAAGGAAATGGAGAATGTTAACGCATCGTTTTGTAAATTCCACATAACACCCAAGGAACGTTGAGACGGTAGTGGGTCTCGTTGAAGGTCAAGGTTTTGTATGCTGTCAATTCGATCTTCTGGTGGAAGTGCTTGCATTACCTCTACCGCGTTTGATGCAATCTTGTGTAACTTAAGATTTGCCGTTGCTAACATTGTTTGGGTATTCTTGACGAGATCTATAGCTTCGTCGGGGTTAGAACAAGATGTCAGGCCGTCATCGACGTAAAAGTCGTTGCATACAAAGTCGTTTGCAGCGTGCCCAAACTCCTCCTCGCCGTCATCGGCCGTCTTCCGCAGGCCAAATGTTGCAACTGCTGGGCTAGACGTATTACCAAACAGATGTACAGTCATTTGATACTCGATAATGTTCTTCGTCTTGTCGTTGTTCTCGAACCACAAAAAGCGTAACAGATTTTGATGTTCAGGATTTACGTAGAAATTATGGAACATTTGCTCTATGTCACATGCGACAGCTACGTTGTTTCTCCTAAAACGAAGGAGTATCCCCAACAAGGAATTCAGCGTATCAGGACCGGACAGCAGTTCTTTATTAAGCGAGACTCCATGAAATTCTGCAGATGAGTCAAATACAACGCGAATTTTGTCGGGTTTTCGTGGATGGTAAACGCCGAAGTGTGGTAGATACCAAACGTTTCCTGGCTCATGAGTTGTCTTCGTTACTTTGTTGAGCGGAACTGGTATGGCGTGTCCCCGTTTTAGTAGTTTCTGCATGAATTGAAAGTAGTCCTTTTCCATTTGAGGTTTGCGTTTGAACGAGAGCAACAGATTATTCATACGACTTGCGGCTTGACCTCGATTGTTTGGGAAAGTGACATTGGTCTTTCGAAGGGGAAGTGGCATCTCCCAATTGTTTTTATGGATACCTGTTTCCATTATTTCTATGAAGCGCCGATCTTCTACGGACATACTCTGCTCGTTATCATGACTCGTTGTGCGAAAGACGTCATCCCGGTTGTCCTCCAATTTTTCGCGAGGTTCTTTTATCTCGAACATGTTTGGGCATGGAATGTATTCATGATGCAGGATCTCGTGGGAGGAATTGGCCAATGGTTTTACTTTGGGTTCCACGTGGATATTGTCTATTTCTGGATAGGACGACTTTTGACACACGGTACGATGCGTTCGCACATGGACAGGCCCACCTTCACGTCTTAGACACAGTTCTCCACAGACAGTCCATCCAATAGCCAATTTGTGCGCCCAAGGTGTTCCTATCGGTCCGTTACGAACTTCTCTGACTTTCATCAGTTCAGGAGCGTCCCGGCCAATGAGTAAGGCAACCTCGGCTTTCCGGTCCAACGGCGGGATTTCTTTGGCAATATCTCGCAGATGATGGAATTTCTTAACTAACTCTGGTGTTGGTATTTCCCGTTTGTCTGTAGGAATATTCTCGCATTCTACCAAGGTCGGCAATGGCATTGAAATTCCATTCGTTGACTTTACCACCAATCCAGGCACGCGTCGGCCATATCTAATTTCTTTTGATCCACCGCACGTAGATAAGAAGTACTTCTCCTTGGGTCCAACTATTCTAAGCTCATCTGCTAACTTCGGACATATCATGGAGGAATTGCTTTGCTCGTCAATCAAGGCATATACTTTAATAACGCGATCGGGTTCATCTTGTTGGAAAACTTCGAGTAACACAATCTTGCTACAGGAGACTCCAGATATTGGTTGGCATTTGACGTTGGTACGGGCTGATGTTATATCTTCTTCCGTGTTGTCTTTCTTCTTTAACTTCTCCATGTGAAGTATATCCAAGTGACGCTTGCTTCCACATTTGTTACACTTAATGCTGGCTTTACATTCCCTAGCTAGATGATTTGATTGCAGGCATCGAAAGCAACGTCCAGCTTGTCTCAACCAGTCCGTCTTCTCTTGCAAAGACTTACGTTCGAAAGCTCTGCATTCTGATAGATTATGTCCTTGTCTGTCATGGAAGGCGCAATGTTTAGTAACATCTTCCTGTTCTTCCGTTTCGATTTCTCCCTTCAAGATGGTATGGTGGTCTTCGAATTTCGGTTTCTCTTTCCACTTTCCAGGCATATCTGTGGCTGTGACGTTAGGATAATTCCGTAAGCAAGATTGGCTTTTCATCATGTTGGCGAAAGCATGGAAATCAGGATAAGTGTCAGCGTTTTTTTCAGCAAACTCCACAACTCTTTTCTCCCATTTGGAAGGAATAGATGTTGGCAAACTAGTTAAAATTGGTCGGATGGTGTGTGGATAGTTCAGACAGGCAAGTCCAGGAAGTTGCTTAATCTGGGAAGACACATCGATACACAGATCTGAAAACGCCTGCAGACTTTTCTTATCCCTGTCAGTGAATTTTGCAGCCTCTTTCAATCGCGTCAGTAGTGTATTGGTTATGATCGCTACGTTGCCAAAACGATTTTCTAGCTCCACCCAGAGTTCTTTCAACAACTTGTTCGAGTCGCCATATTGTCTTTTGCGAAAACTGTTCACCAATTTCTGTGGTGCTCCCCTAGTGTACATGTGCAAATAGTTCATCTCTTGTTCTGCGGTTATCTCAGAGTCGCTAATCATACCCTTGAAAGAGCTTTTCCACGGATGAAACATAGTCGCATCGCCGAAGAATATGTCGGGGTGACATTTAGGAAGACTTATTCTTGCTAAACTGGCGGTCAATTTATCGTTGGTTGCTGCGACGGCCCCCAAACATTCGTTTACCACTGTAGCTGGGTCGTGTTCCACGGTTGTATACGGTGGGTAAGGTTGAACAGGGTTCTGTTGTGGATGATGGGGATGATGGGTGTACTCGAGGGTATGCTGTGGATAGTGGGTGTACTCGAGGGTATGTTGTGGATAGTGGGTACCGATGGGGATTTCTGGGTACCGATGGGGACCGATGGGGATTTCTGGGTACCGATGGGAACCGATGAGGATTTGTTGTGGTAACTGCTCTGAACCAGGATCAGTCGCAATTGGATCCGTCTGACGAGGCTGATCATCAAATCGAACGCCGAGCTTTCTACTACCGGTGACATTGGTTAGATTAGTGTCTGGAGCCACGTTTTGTTTCTGGTCTTGCACCCATGTTTTGGTACGTTGTCTTGAAGTGGCACTTGTGTCTTCGTCAAGTTTGCTTGGAGAGGATATTTCGTTTAATATAGTTCGTTCGATGGCATTTAGTTTTGCTTCTGCCACGGCTGTAAGTTTTCTAGCGGCTAGGACTGCCATATCGTGGTCGTGCTGTGCTTTCGTGGCTGCTCTCTCTCTTTCGTCGTGTGCATCCTTTTGTTTTCTCGCGTTTTCTTTCTCAGCCATTAATAAATCATATTCGGCTTGACGTCTTGCTGCCGCTGCATCTGCCAGGGCTTGTATCCGGGCAGAAGTTGACGATGCGCGAGATCGCATAGATCTACCAGAGTGCCCCGAAGCTGAACGTCCAGATCTCTTCGAAGACGTTTCTTTAGTCTCGCTACTAAGCTTTTTAGCCGCCTCCAATAATGTGGCTTCTGCTTGTTGAATATGTGTGTAACTTGTTCGCTCTACAACGGGCTCCACGTCAACAGTTTCTTTCCATTTATCTTGTTCGAACAGACGTTTAAGATTCCCGAGACTGATTTCAAATGTTTGTTTACTTTTCTCCAAAAGGGCTGTTGCGCTCTTCAACTTTGATGTTTCCGACTCACTCAATGCCGCGTGAACAGAGAGGATTGCCTTTTGTAATGCCTTTGTTTCTTTATTGAAGTCCGATGTCTTCTGTAACAGTGTGTTTTGAAACCCTTTCTGGGTTGGGATTCGTTGACGTTTAACAGCAGGTTCGACTGTAGCGGTTTCGGTGGCATTATCATCCGAGATTTCCGACATTTTATTGCTTATATGTCTTGTTGTTCACTAGTGCATAACTCGTAGACAGTTGTCCGGGCGTTTCGAAATTAAATACCAAACTTTTTCACTGTCGTGCCCCGAGCGTAAGTGAATACGAAGTCTCAACCAGACGGGTATGAAGTATGATTTAATACCAATCGGTAAAAAACTACAAAACGATTTACAATAAACTAAAGCATTTACATATAAACCAGACAATACAACAGGCTGAATAATACAAATTGAGATACAAACAGTGAACACACACACGAACAGACTTATGTTTATGCTCCGATTAAGCCAACTGCACGTTATAACAAGCTAGTGCTTCTCCTATTCCCCAAGTAAATATTTCCCCTGTTCTCCAGATGAATGTGAACGAATTACAAAGTTATGATTACTAAGTTTTACGCGGTTATATACTCGCCGCTTGTTCAGCCATGCGATATGCATGCATAATTATAATGATAATGTCAAGAGTCATCACAACAAGGTTACTCACGCTGAGGGCAAGGTACCTCACACTGAGGACAAGGTTCCTCACGCTGAGAACATGGTACCTCACATTGAGGACAAGGTGCCTCATTCTGAGGACAAGTTTCCTCACGCTGTGGACAAGATTCCTCACGCTGAGGGCAAGGTTCCTCATTGTGAGGACAAGGTATCTCACGTTGAGGGTAAGGTTCCTCAAGCTGAGGACAAGGTACCTCACCCTTAGGCCAAGGTACCTCACGCTGAGGACAAGGTCCTCACGCTGAGGACAAGGTTCGTCACGCTGAGGACAAGGTTCCTCACGCTGAGGGCAAGGGGCCTCACACTGAGGGCAAGGTACCTCACACTGAGGACAAGGTTCCTCACGCTGAGAACATGGTACCTCATATTGAGGACAAGGTACCTCATTCTGAGGACAAGGTTCCTCACGCTGTGGACAAGTTTCCTCATGCTGAGGGCAAGGTTCCTCATTGTGAGGACAAGGTATCTCACGTTGAGGATAAGGTTCCTCAAGCTGAGGACAAGGTACCTCACACTGAGGACAAGGTACCTCACGCTGAGCACAAGGTCCTCACGCTGAGGACAAGGTTCCTCACGCTGAGGACAAGATTCCTCACGCTGAGGGCAAGGGGCCTCACACTAAGGACAGGATTCTCACACTGAGGACAAGGTTCCTCACGCTGAGGACAAGGTTCCTCAAGCTGAGGACAAGGTACCTCACGCTGAAGACAAGGTTCCTCACGCTGAGGAGAAGGTCTTTCAAGCTCAGGACAAGGTACCTCACACTGAGGAAAAGGTACCTTACACTGAGGAGAAGGTACCTCACACTGAGTACAAGGTAGCTCACACTGAGGACAAGGTACCTCGCACTGAGGACAAGGTTCTTCACGCAGAGGACAAGGTTCCTCACGATGAGGACAACTTTTCTCACGCTGTGGACAAGGTACCTCACACTGAGGACAAGGTTCCTCAAATTGATGACAAGGTACCTCACACTGAGGACAAGGTCCTTCCTGATGAGGACAAGGTTCCTCACGCTGTGGAAAAGTTTCCTCACGTTGAGGACAAGGTTCCTCACGCTGAGCACAGGGTTCCTCAAGCTGAGGACAAGCTACTTCACATTGAGGACAAGGTACCTCACACTGAGGACAAGGTACCTCAGACTGAGGACAAGGTTCCTCACGCTGAGGACAAGGTTCCTCACGCTGAGGAAAAGGTACCTCAAACTGAGGACAAGGTTCTTCAAACCGAGGACAAGGTATCTCACACTGAGGACAAGGATCCTCACGCTGAGGACAATGTTCCTAACGCTGAGGAAAAATTACCTCACATTGAGGACAAGGTCCCTCAAGCAGAGGACAAGGTTCCTCGCACTGAGGACAATGTTCCTCACACTGAAGACAAGGTTCCTCACACTGAGGACAAGGTTCCTCACGCTGAGGACAAGGTTCCTCACTCTGAGGACAAGGTTACTCACGATGAGGGCAAGGTACCTCACACTGAGGACAAGGTTCCTCACGCTTTGAACAAGGTACCTCACATTGAGGACAAGGTACCTCATTCTGAGGACAAGGTTCCTCACGCTGTGGACAAGTTTCCTCACGCTGAGGGCAAGGTTCCTCATTGTGAGGACAAGTTACCTCACGCTAAGGACAAGGTTCCTCTGGCTGAGGACAAGATACCTCACGCTGAGGACAAGGTACCTCACGCTAAGGACAAGGTTCCTCTGGCTGAGGACAAGATACCTTACGCTGAGGACAAGGTTCCTCACGCTGAGGACAAGGTTCATCACGCTGAGGACAAGGTTCCTCACTCTGAGTACAAGGTTCCTCAAGCTGAGGACAAGATACCTCACACTCAGGACAAGGTACTTCACACTCACGACAAGGTTCTTGACGCTGAGTGAAGGTTCCTCACACTGACGACAAGGTTCCTCACGCTGAGGACAACGTCCTTATGCTGAGAACAAGGTTCCTCATGCTGAGAACAAGTTTCCTCACGCTGAGCACAAGTTACCTCACGCTGAGGACAAGGTACCTCACACTGAGGACAAGTTACCTCACGCTAAGGACAAGGTTCCTCTGGCTGAGGACAAGATACCTCACGCTGAGGACAAGGTACCTCACGCTAAGGACAAGGTTCCTCTGGCTGAGGACAAGATACCTTACGCTGAGGACAAGGTACCTCACACTAAGGACAAGGTTCCTCTCGCTGAAGACAAGGTACCTCACGTTGAGGACAAGGTTCCTCACGCTGAGGACAAGGTTCGTCACGCTGAGGACAAGGTTACTCATGCTGAGGACAAGGTACCTCACACTGAGGACAAGGTACCTCACACTGAGGACAAGGTACCTCACACTGAGGGCAAGGTACATCACACTGAGGACAAGATACCTCACACAGAGGACAAGGTTCCTCACGCTGAGGACAATGTTCCTCATTGTGGCGACAAGGTAACTCACACTGAGGAGGTTCCTCAAGCGGTGGACAAGGTACCTCACTCTGACGACAAGGTACCTCACACTTGGGACAAGGTTCCTGACGCTGAGGACAAGATTCCCAAAGCGGAGGACAAGGTACCTCAATCTGAGGACAAGGTACCTTACACTAAGGACAAAGTTCCTCTCGCTGAGGAGAAGGTTCCAAACGCTGAAGACAAGGTTCCTTACGCTGAGAACAAGGTTCCTCACGCTGAGGACAATGTTACTCACCCTGAGGACAAGGTACCTCACACTGAGGACAAGGATTCTCAAGATGAGGACAAGGTACCTCATCCTGAGGACAAGGTACCTCACACTGAGGGCAAGGTACCTCACCCTGAGGACAAGGTACCTCACACTGAGGACTAGGTTTCTCACGCTGAGGACAATGATCCTCATTGTGGGACAAGGTACCTCACACTGAGAACAAGGTACCTCAAGCTAAGGCCAAGGTACCTCACAATGAGGACAAGGTACCTCACACTGAGGACAAGGTTCCTGACGCTGAGGACAAGGTTACTCACGCTGAGGACAAGGTTCTTCACGCTGACGACAAAGTTCCTCAAGCTGAGGACAAGGTACCTCACACTGAGGACAAGGTACCTCGCACTGAGGACAAAGTTCCTCACGGTGAGGACAAGGTTCCTCACGATGAGGACAAGGTGCCTCACGTTGAAGACAAGGTTGCTCAGGCTGTGGACAAGGTTCCTCACGTTGAGGCCAACGTACCTCACACTGAGGACAAAGTAGGTCACACTAAGGACAAGGTTCCTCTCGCTGAGGACAAGGTTCCTCACGCTGAGGACAAGGTTGCTCCCGCTGAGGACAAGGTCCCTCACGCAGAGGACAGGGTTCCTCATGGTAAGGACAAGGTACCTCACACTGAGGACAAGGTTCCTCAAGCTGAGGACAAGGTACCTTACACTGAAAACAAGGTACATCACACTGACGACAAGGCTCCTCACGCTTAGAACACGGTTCCTCACGCGGAGGACAAGGTTGCTCACGCTGACAACAAGGTTTCTGACGTCGAGGACAAGGTACTTCACACTGAGGACAAAGTACGTCGCACTCAGGACAAGGTACCTCACAATGAGTGCAAGATACCTCACACTGAGGACAAGGTTCCTCACGCTGACGACAAGGATGCTCAGGCTGAGGACAAGGTTCCTCACGTTGAGGACAAGGTTGCTCACGCTGAGGACAAGGTTCCTCACGTTGAGGACAAGGTACCTCACACTGAGGACAAGGTACCTCACACTGAGGACAAAGTACCTCACACTGAGGACAAGGTACCTCACACTGAGGACAAGATACCTCACACTGAGGACAAGGTTCCTCACGCTGAGGACAAGGTTCCTCACGCTGAGGACAAGGTTCCTCACGCTGAGGACAAGATTCCTCACGCTGAGGACAAGGTTCCTCAAGCTGAGGACAAGGTAACTCACACTGAGGACAAGGTACCTCGCACTGAGGACAAAGTTCCTCACGATGAGGACAAGGTTCCTCACTAGGAGGACAAGGTGCCTCACGTTGAGGACAAGGTTCCTCACGCTGAGGACAAGGTTACTCACGCTGAGGACAAGGTACCTCACACTGAGGACAAGGTTCCCCACGCTGAGGAGAAGGTTCCTCAGCTGAGGACAAGGTACCTGACACTGAGGACAAGATGCCTCACACTGAGGACAAGGTACCTCACACTGAGAACAAGGTTCCTCATTGTGAGGACAAGGAACTTCACGCTAAGGAGAAGGTTCCTCAAGTTGAGGACAACGTACCTCACACTGAGGACAAAGTAGCTCACACTAAGGACAAGGTTCCTCTCGCTGAGGACAAGGTTCCTCACGCTGAGGACAAGGTTCCTCACGCTGAGGACAAGGTCCCTCACGCTGAGGACAGGGTTCCTCATGGTAAGGACAAGGTACCTCACACTGAGGACAAGGTTCCTCATGCTGAGGACAAGGTACCTCACACTGAGAACAAGGTACATCACACTGAGGACAAGTTTCCTCACGCTGAGAACACGGTTCGTCCCGCGGAGGACAAGGTTGCTCACTCTGACGATAAGGTTCCTCACATTGAGGACAAGGTACCTCACACTGAGGACAAAGTACCTCGCACTGAGGACAAGGTACCTCACACTGAGGACAAGATACCTCACACTGAGGACAAGGTTCCTCACGCTGAGGACAAGGTTGCTCACGCTGAGGACAAGGTTCCTCACGTTGAGGACAAAGTTGCTCACGCTGAGGACAAGGTTCCTCACGTTGAGGACAAGGTACCTCACACTGAGGACAAGGTACCTCACACTGAGGACAAAGTACCTCACATTGAGGACAAGGTACCTTACACTGAGGACAAGATGCGTCACACTGAGGACAAGGTTCCTCACGCTGAGGACAAGGTTCCTCAAGCTGAGGACAAGGTTCCCCCTCTTGAGGACAGCGTACTTCACACTTCATGATGAAAATTACCACTCTAACTATTACTCTAATATAAATTTTAAGTTTTCTGAAATTAGTATGGATGATATTATTTGTCAATTACGTATTAGTCTACCGGTATTGATAACATCCCTGCTATAACTCTTAAGTTGTCTGCGGAAGTTATTGATCCTTCATTAACATGGATTTATAATCTTTCAATCAAAACTGGGATATATGTTGGTGAATGGAAAAAGGCGTGGGTAATGCAAATTTTTAAATCATATTATAGACAAAGATGTGAAAATTACCGACCGATATCTATATTGCCTATTGTCAGTAAAATACTAGAGAGTTCGGTTTTCAACCAGATTTATAAGTTTTTGAATGATAATTCGCTGCTATCTAAACATCAATCTGGCTTTCGGCCTAAGCATTCAACTTTAACAACACTCATTCAAATGTGTGACACACTTTATGAGAACATGGATAATGGTCAGTTGAGTGGTTTTGTTTTCCTTGATATTAGAAAAGCTTTTGATTCTATTGATCATACAATCTTATTGCAAAAGATGAATGGTCAATTTGGAATAAAAAATGTGGAACTGGATTGGTTTAAGTCCTATCTAACTAATAGAGAGCAAGCATGCATTGTCAACGGTGCAATGTCATCACCTAAAACGATTGTGTGCGGAGTTCCGCAGGGATCAATTCTTGGTCCCTTGCTGTCTTTATTATATATTAATGATTTACCCGAATGCCTCAAAAAACTTCGCCACACCTATACGCTGATGATACTCAAATTTCAACTTCTGCCAAAACTATTGAGGAACTTACTGAAAATCTAAATAATGACCTGAAAAAAGTCGGTGAGTGGCTTGCTCGAAATAAACTGCAACACCACCCAACTAAGACCAAATTAATGTATATCGGATACAAATTAATGTATACCGGTATTAAGTATAATACTGATACTATGACTTATGATATTCCAGTAATGATGAATAACGAATTCATAACTCTTGCTCATTCATACACATGCCTTGGGGTTAAACTTGATGAAAACCTTAATTGGGATGAGCATGTTGAAATGATTTGTAAGAAAGTTGGGGCCGGCATAGGAGCAATGCAACGAATTAAGCCATATGTTCCTATAAATACCCTGCATACCATTTACAGAGCTCTGATAGAACCGTATTTTGATTATTGTAGTCCATTATGGGACGTCTGTAACCAACAGCTGAAAGATAAGCTTCAAAAGTTCCAAAACCGTGCAGCGAGAATTATAACCGGCGCCAGCTATGAAATAAGGTCTGCTGATGTTCTTCGATCCCTTGCTTGGGAAAATTTAGAGATAAGACAACGTACAACTAAATCCACATTAATGTATAAAGTCCTGAATGATTGCGCTGGGCCGAACTTGAAGGATGCTCTAACGAGAAGGGACCTTGTTCAAACCAGTTATAATCTTCGCAATACTTATACTGACCTTACTCTTGCTAAGCCAAAACGAGAATTTCTAAAAAAAAGCTTTAAGTATAGCGGAGCTAAATTGTGGAATAGTTTTCCTTCTGATGCGAAGCTAGCGCAATCAATTTATTCTTTTAAAAACTGCCTGAAAGATTCACGCCAACATCTTCTAATATACTGTATATGCATGCTTTAGAAGTATGGATCACACCGTTTGGAACCTAATTCTTGTATTGTAAATAGTTGTATACAATTCTTTATTCTTTTCTATATCATATTTGTAATTTTTAATAGTAACAGACGTCCCTCGTGAAAATCAACAAATTGTTGACGAGGCTAACGTCTTTAAATAAAGTTTACATACATACATACATACATACATACCGAGGACAAGGTACCTCACACTGAGGACGAGGTAATTCACACTGAGGATAAAGTTCCTCATGCTGGGGACAATGTTCCTCATTGTGAGGACAAGGTACCTCACACTGAGGACAAGGTACCTCGCACTGAGATCAAGGTACTTCGCACTCAGGACAAGGTTCTTCAAGCTGAGGAGAATGTTCCTCACGCTGAGCACAAGGTTCCTCACGCTGAGGACAAGGTACCTCAAACAGAGGACAAGTTACCTCACTCTGAGGACAAGGTTCCTCAAGCTGAGGACAAGATACCTCACACTGAGGACAAGGTACTTCAACTCAGGACAAGGTTCTTCACGCTGAGTGAAGGTTCCTCACACTGAGGACAAGGTTCCTCACGCTGAGGACAACGTCCTTATGCTGAGAACAAGGTTTCTCACGCTGAGAACAGGTTTCCTCACGCTGAATACAAGTTACCTCACGCTGAGGACAAGCTACCTCACACTGAGGACAAGGTTCCTCACGCTGAGGACAAGGTTCATCACGCTGAGGACAAGGTTCCTCACTCTGAGTACAAGGTTCCTCAAGCTGAGGAAAAGATACCTCACACTCAGGACAAGGTACTTCACACTCACGGCAAGGTTCTTGACGCTGAGTGAAGGTTCCTCACACAGAGGACAAGGTTCCTCACGCTGAGGACAACGTCCTAATGCTGAGAACAAGGTTCCTCACGCTGAGAACAAGTTTCCTCACGCTGAGGACAAGTTACCTCACGCTGAGGACAAGGTACCTCACACTGAGGACAAGGTTCCTCACGCTGAGGACAAGGTTTCTCACGCTGAGGATAAGGTTCCTCACGCTGAGGACAAAGTACCTCACTCTGAGGACAAGGTTCCTCAAGCTGAGGACAAGATACCTCACACTGAGGACAAGGTTCTTCACACTCAGGACAAGGTTCTTCACGCTGAGTGAAGGTTCCTCACACTGAGGACAAGGTTCCTCACGCTGAGGACAACGTCCTGATGCTGAGATCAAGGTTTCTCACGCTGAGAACAGGTTTCCTCACGCTGAATACAAGTTACCTCACGCTGAGGACAAGCTACCTCACACTGAGGACAAGGTTCCTCACGCTGAGGACAAGGTTCATCACGCTGAGGACAAGGTTCCTCACTCTGAGTACAAGGTTCCTCAAGCTGAGGACAAGATACCTCACACTCAGGACAAGGTACTTCACACTCACGACAAGGTTCTTGACGCTGAGTGAAGGTTCCTCACACTGACGACAAGGTTCCTCACGCTGAGGACAACGTCCTTATGCTGAGAACAAGGTTCCTCATGCTGAGAACAAGTTTCCTCAAGCTGAGCACAAGTTCCCTCACGCTGAGGACAAGGTACCTCACACTGAGGACAAGTTACCTCACGCTAAGGACAAGGTTCCTCTGGCTGAGGACAAGATACCTCACGCTGAGGACAAGGTACCTCACGCTAAGGACAAGGTTCCTCTGGCTGAGGACAAGATACCTTACGCTGAGGACAAGGTACCTCACACTAAGGACAAGGTTCCTCTCGCTGAAGACAAGGTACCTCACGTTGAGGACAAGGTTCCTCACGCTGAGGACAAGGTTCGTCACGCTGAGGACAAGGTTACTCATGCTGAGGACAAGGTACCTCACACTGAGGACAAGGTACCTCACACTGAGGACAAGGTACCTCACACTGAGGGCAAGGTACATCACACTGAGGACAAGATACCTCACACAGAGGACAAGGTTCCTCACGCTGAGGACAATGTTCCTCATTGTGGCGACAAGGTAACTCACACTGAGGAGGTTCCTCAAGCGGTGGACAAGGTACCTCACTCTGACGACAAGGTACCTCACACTTGGGACAAGGTTCCTGACGCTGAGGACAAGATTCCCAAAGCGGAGGACAAGGTACCTCAATCTGAGGACAAGGTACCTTACACTAAGGACAAAGTTCCTCTCGCTGAGGAGAAGGTTCCAAACGCTGAAGACAAGGTTCCTTACGCTGAGAACAAGGTTCCTCACGCTGAGGACAATGTTACTCACCCTGAGGACAAGGTACCTCACACTGAGGACAAGGATTCTCAAGATGAGGACAAGGTACCTCATCCTGAGGACAAGGTACCTCACACTGAGGGCAAGGTACCTCACCCTGAGGACAAGGTACCTCACACTGAGGACTAGGTTTCTCACGCTGAGGACAATGATCCTCATTGTGGGACAAGGTACCTCACACTGAGAACAAGGTACCTCAAGCTAAGGGCAAGGTACCTCACAATGAGGACAAGGTACCTCACACTGAGGACAAGGTTCCTGACGCTGAGGACAAGGTTACTCACGCTGAGGACAAGGTTCTTCACGCTGACGACAAAGTTCCTCAAGCTGAGGACAAGGTACCTCACACTGAGGACAAGGTACCTCGCACTGAGGACAAAGTTCCTCACGGTGAGGACAAGGTTCCTCACGATGAGGACAAGGTGCCTCACGTTGAAGACAAGGTTGCTCAGGCTGTGGACAAGGTTCCTCACGTTGAGGCCAACGTACCTCACACTGAGGACAAAGTAGGTCACACTAAGGACAAGGTTCCTCTCGCTGAGGACAAGGTTCCTCACGCTGAGGACAAGGTTGCTCCCGCTGAGGACAAGGTCCCTCACGCAGAGGACAGGGTTCCTCATGGTAAGGACAAGGTACCTCACACTGAGGACAAGGTTCCTCAAGCTGAGGACAAGGTACCTTACACTGAGAACAAGGTACATCACACTGACGACAAGGCTCCTCACGCTTAGAACACGGTTCCTCACGCGGAGGACAAGGTTGCTCACGCTGACGACAAGGTTCCTGACGTCGAGGACAAGGTACTTCACACTGAGGACAAAGTACGTCGCACTCAGGACAAGGTACCTCACACTGAGTGCAAGATACCTCACACTGAGGACAAGGTTCCTCACGCTGACGACAAGGTTGCTCAGGCTGAGGACAAGGTTCCTCACGTTGAGGACAAGGTTGCTCACGCTGAGGACAAGGTTCCTCACGTTGAGGACAAGGTACCTCACACTGAGGACAAGGTACCTCACACTGAGGACAAAGTACCTCACACTGAGGACAAGGTACCTCACACTGAGGAAAAGATACCTCACACTGAGGACAAGGTTCCTCACGCTGAGGACAAGGTTCCTCACGCTGAGGACAAGATTCGTCACGCTGAGGACAAGGTTCCTCAAGCTGAGGACAAGGTACCTCACACTGAGGACAAGGTACCTCGCACTGAGGACAAAGTTCCTCACGATGAGGACAAGGTTCCTCACTAGGAGGACAAGGTGCCTCACGTTGAGAACAAGGTTCCTCACGCTGAGGACAAGGTTACTCACGCTGAGGACAAGGTACCTCACACTGAGGACAAGGTACCTCGCACAGAGGACAAAGTTCCTCACGATGAGGACAAGGTTCCCGCGGTGAGGACAAGGTTCTTGGCGGTGACGACAAGGTTCCTGGCGGTCAGGACAAGGTTCGTGGGAGTGGGGACATGGTTCCTCGCGGTAACGACATTGTTCCTGGCAGTGAGGACAAGGCTCCTGGCGGTGAGGACAAGGTTCCTGGCGGTGACCACAAGTTACCTGACGGTGAGAACAAGGTTCCTGGCGGTGAGGACAAGGTTCCTTGCGGTGAGCACAATGTTCCTCGCAGTGAGGACACGGTTCCTGGCGGTGAGGTCAAGGTTCCTGGCGGTGACGCCAAGATTCCTGGCGGTGAGGACAAGGTTGCTGGCGGTGACGACATTCTTCCTGGCGGTGAGGACAGGGTTTCTGGCGGTGAGGACAAGGTTCCTGGCAGTCAGGAATAGGTTCCTGGCGGTGAGGACAAGGTTCTTGGCAGTGAGGACAAGATTCTAGGCGGTGAGGACAAGATTTCTGGCGGTGAGGAAAAGGTTCCTGGCGGTGAGGACAAGGGTTTTGGTGGTGAGGACAAGGTCCCTGGCGGTGACGACAAGATTCCTGCCTGTGACGACATGGGTCCTGTCGGTGAGGTCAAGATTCCTGGCGGTGAGCACAAGGTTCCTGGCGGAGAGCACAAGGTTCCTGGCGGTAAGCTCAAGATCCCAGGCGGTGAAAAGAAGGTTTCTGGCGGTGAGGACAAGCGTTCTGGCGGTGAGGACAAGTTTCCTGGCGGTGTCGACAAGGTTCCTGGCGGTGAAGACAAGGTTCCTTGCAGTGACGACAAGTTTCCATGGAGTTACGAGAAGGATCCTGGAGGTGAGCACAAGGTTGCCGGCGGTCAGGACAAGGATCCTGGTGGTGAGGACAAGGTTCCTGGCAGTGAGGACAAGGTTGCAGGCGGTGAGGACAATGTTCCTGGCAGTGAGGACAAGGTTGCAGGCGGTGCGGACAAGATTCCTGGCGGTGAGGACAAGGTTCCTGGCTGTGAAGACAAGGGTTCTGGCGGTGTCGACAAGGTTCCTGGCAGTGGCGACAAGGTTGCTGGCGGTGACGACAAGGTTCCTGGCAGTGGCGACAAGGTTCCTGGCAGTGAGAACAAGGTTCCTGGCGGTGACGGCCAGGTTCCTGCCAGTGACGACATGGGTCCTGTCGGAGAGGTGAAGTTTGTTGGCGGTGAGGACAAGGTTCCTTGCGGTGAGGACAAGTTTCCAGGCGGTAAGATCAAGATTCCTGGCGGTGAGGACAAGGTTCCTGGCGGTGAGGACTAGCGTTCTGGTGGTGAGGACGAGTTTGCTGGCGGTAAAGACAAGGTTCCTGGCGGTGAGGATAAGGTTACTCGCGGTGAGGACAAGCTTCCTTCCAGTGACGACAAGGTTCCTGACGGTGAGCACAAGGTTCGTGGTGGTCAGAACAAGGATCCTGGTGGTGACGACAAGGTTCCTGGCAGTGAGGACAAGGTTCCAGGCGGTAAGGACAAGATTCCTGGCGGTGAGGACAAGGTTCCTGGCGGTGAGGACAAGGGTTCTGGAGGTGAGGACAAGGTTCCTGGCGGTGACGACAAGGTTCCTGGCGATCAGGACAAGGATCCTGGCGGTGAGGACACGGTTATTGGCAGTGAGCACAAGGTTCCAGGCGGTAAGGACAAGATTCCTGGCGGTGAGGACAAGACTCCTGGCGGTGAGGACAAGGTTCCTGGCAGTGAGGACAAGGGTTCTGGCGGTGAGGACAAGGTTCCTGTCGGTGACGACAAAGTTCCTGCCAGTGACGACATGGGCCCTGTCGGTGAGGACAAGGTTCCAGGCTGTGAGGACAACGTTCCTGGCGGTGAGGACAAAGTTCCTGGCGGTGACGACATGGCTCCAGGCGGTGAGGACAAGGTTCTTGGCGGTGACGACAAGGTTCCTGGCTGTCAGGACAAGGTTCGTGGGAGTGGGGACATGGTTCCTCGCGGTAACGACATTGTTCCTGGCAGTGAGGACAAGGCTCCTGGCGGTGAGGACAAGGTTCCTGGCGGTGACCACAAGTTACCTGACGGTGAGAACAAGGTTCCTGGCGGTGAGGACAAGGTTCCTTGCGGTGAGCACAATGTTCCTCGCAGTGAGGACACGGTTCCTGGCGGTGAGGTCAAGGTTCCTGGCGGTGACGCCAAGATTCCTGGCGGTGAGGACAAGGTTGCTGGCGGTGACGACATTCTTCCTGGCGGTGAGGACAGGGTTTCTGGCGGTGAGGACAAGGTTCCTGGCAGTCAGGAATAGGTTCCTGGCGGTGAGGACAAGGTTCTTGGCAGTGAGGACAAGATTCTAGGCGGTGAGGACAAGATTTCTGGCGGTGAGAAAAAGGTTCCTGGCGGTGAGGACAAGGGTTTTGGTGGTGAGGACAAGGTTCCTGGCGGTGACGACAAGATTCCTGCCTGTGACGACATGGGTCCTGTCGGTGAGGTCAAAATTCCTGGCGGTGAGGACAAGGTTCCTGGCGGAGAGCACAAGGTTCCTGGCGGTAAGGTCAAGATCCCAGGCGGTGAAAAGAAGGTTTCTGGCGGTGAGGACAAGCGTCCTGGCGGTGAGGACAAGTTTCCTGGCGGTGTCGACAAGGTTCCTAGCGGTGAAGACAAGGTTCCTTGCAGTGACGACAAGTTTCCATGGAGTTACGACAAGGATCCTGGAGGTGAGCACAAAGTTGCCGGCGGTCAGGACAAGGATCCTGGTGGTGAGGACAAGGTTCCTGGCGGTGACCACAAGTTACCTGACGGTGAGAACAAGGTTCCTGGCGGTGAGGACAAGGTTCCTTGCGGTGAGCACAATGTTCCTCGCAGTGAGGACACGGTTCCTGGCGGTGAGGTCAAGGTTCCTGTCGGTGACGCCAACATTCCTGGCGGTGAGGACAAGGTTGCTGGCGGTGACGACATTCTTCCTGGCGGTGAGGACAGGGTTTCTGGCGGTGAGGACAAGGTTCCTGGCAGTCAGGAATAGGTTCCTGGCGGTGAGGACAAGGTTCTTGGCAGTGAGGACAAGATTCTAGGCGGTGAGGACAAGATTTCTGGCGGTGAGGAAAAGGTTCCTGGCGGTGAGGACAAGGGTTTTGGTGGTGAGGACAAGGTTCCTGGCGGTGACGACAAGATTCCTGCCTGTGACGACATGGGTCCTGTCGGTGAGGTCAAAATTCCTGGCGGTGAGGACAAGGTTCCTGGCGGAGAGCACAAGGTTCCTGGCGGTAAGGTCAAGATCCCAGGCGGTGAAAAGAAGGTTTCTGGCGGTGAGGACAAGCGTCCTGGCGGTGAGGACAAGTTTCCTGGCGGTGTCGACAAGGTTCCTAGCGGTGAAGACAAGGTTCCTTGCAGTGACGACAAGTTTCCATGGAGTTACGACAAGGATCCTGGAGGTGAGCACAAAGTTGCCGGCGGTCAGGACAAGGATCCTGGTGGTGAGGACAAGGTTCCTGGCAGTGAGGACAAGGTTGCAGGCGGTGAGGACAATGTTCCTGGCAGTGAGGACAAGGTTGCAGGCGGTGCGGACAAGATTCCTGGCGGTGAGGACAAGGTTCCTGGCTGTGAAGACAAGGGTTCTGGCGGT
Source organism: Paramuricea clavata (assembly GCA_902702795.2). Lineage (NCBI taxonomy): Eukaryota > Metazoa > Cnidaria > Anthozoa > Malacalcyonacea > Plexauridae > Paramuricea > Paramuricea clavata. The sequence continues at coordinate 70,975 of CACRXK020000565.1, forward strand.
GTCGACAAGGTTCCTGGCAGTGGCGACAAGGTTGCTGGCGGTGACGACAAGGTTCCTGGCAGTGGCGACAAGGTTCCTGGCAGTGACGAAAAGGTACCTGGCGGAGACAACAAGATTCCTGGAGGTGACGACAAGGTTCCTGGCGGTGACGACAAGGTTCCTGGGGGTGAAGACAAGATTCCTGGCGGCGAAGACTAGGTTCCTGGCGGTGAAGACAAGGGTTCTGGCGGTGACGACAAGGTTCCTGGCAGTGGCGACAAGGTTCATGGCGGTGAGGACAATGTTCCTGGCGGTGAGGACAAGATTCGTGGCAGTGAGGACAAGGTTCATGGCGGTCAGGTCAAGGTGCCTGGCAGTGAGGACAAGGTTCCTGGCAGTGAGGACAAGGTTCCTGGCGGTGAGGACAAGGTTACTGGCAGTGAGGAAAAGGTTTCTGGCGGTGAGGACAAGGTTCTTGGCGGTGACGGCAACGTTCCTGGCGGTGAGGACAAGGTTCCTGGCGGTGAGAACAAGGATCCCGGCATTGAGAACAAGGTTCTTGGCGGTGGGGACAAGGTTCCTGGCCGTGAGGACAAGGCTCCTGGCAGCGAGGACAAGGTTTCTGGCGTTGAGGACAAGTTTCCTGGCGGTGAGGACAAGGTTCCAGGCGGTGAGGACAAGATTCCTCGCGGTAAGGACAAGGTTCCTGGCGGTGAGGAGAGGGGTTCTGGCGGTGAGGACAAGGTTCCTGGCGGTGACGACAAGGTTCCTGGCAGTGACGACATGGGCGCTGTCGGTGAGGACAAGGTTCCAGGCTGTGAGGACAAGGTTCCTGGCGGTGAGGACAAAGTTCCTGGCGGTGACGACATGGTTCCTGGCGTTGAGGACAAGGCTCCTGGAGGTGAAGACAAGGTTCCGGGCGGTGACGACAAGGTTCCTGGCGGAGACAACAAGGTTCCTGGCGGAGACAACAAGGTTCCTGGCGGCGAGGACAAGGTTCCTGGCGGTGGCGACAAGGTTCCTGGCGGTGACGACAAGGTTCCTGGCGGTGACGACAAGGCTCCTGGAGGTGACGACAAGGTTCCGGGCGGTGACGACAAGGTTCCTGGCGGTGACGACAAGATTCCTGGCGGTGACGACAAGGTGCCTGGTGGAGAGGACAAGGTTCCTGGCGGTGGCCACAAGGTTCCTGGCGGTGAACAAAAGGTTTCTGGTGGTGACGACAAAGTTCCTGGCGGTGATGACAAGGTTCCTGGCGGTGACGACAAGGTTCCTGGCGGTGACGACAAGGTTCCTGGCGGTGAGGACAAAGTTCCTTGCGGTGAGGACAATGTTCCTGGCGGTGAGGACACGGGTTCTGGCGGTGAGGACAAGGTTGCTGGCGGTGACGACGAAGTTCCTTACAGTGACAACATGGGTCCTGTAGGTGAAATCAAGGTCCCTGGTGGTGAGGACAAGATTCCTGGCGGTGACGACAAGGTTCCTGGCGGTGACGACAGGGTTCCTGGCGGTGAGGACAAGTTTCCTGCCTGTGACGAGAAGGTTCCTGGCGGTGAGGACAAGGTTCCTGGTGGTGACGACAAGGCTCGTGGCGGTCAGCACAAGGTTCCTGGCGGTCAGGACAAGGATCCTGGTGGTGAGGACATGGTTCCTGGCAGTGAGGACAAGGGTCCAGGCGGTGAGGACAAGATTCCTGGCGGTGAGGGCAAGGGTTCTGGCAGTGAGAACAAAGTTCCTGGCGTTGACGGCCAGGTTCCTGCCAGTGACGACATGGGTCCTGTCGGAGACGTGAAGTTTCTTGGCGGTGTGGACAAGGTTCCTTGCGGTGAGGACAAGGTTCCAGGCGGTAAGATCAAGATTCCTGGCGGTGAGGACAAGGTTCCTGGCGGTGAGGACTAGCGTTATGGTGGTGAGGACGAGTTTGCTGGTGGTAAAGACAAGGTTCCTGGCGGTGAGGATAAGGTTACTCGCGGTGAGGACAAGCTTCCTTCCAGTGACGACAAGGTTCCTGGCGGTGAGCACAAGGTTCCTGGTGGTCAGGACAAGGATCCTGGTGGTGACGACAAGGTTCCTGGCAGTGAGCACAAGGTTCCAGGCGGTAAGGACAAGATTCCTGGCGGTGAGGAAAAGGTTCCTGGCGGTGAGGACAAGGGTTCTGGCGGTGACGACAAGGTTCCTGGCAGTGGCGACAAGGTTGCTGGCGGTGACGACAAGGTTCCTGGCAGTGGCGACAAGATTCCTGGCAGTGACGAAAAGGTACCTGGCGGAGACAACAAGGTTCCTGGCGGTGACGACAAGGTTCCTGGCGTTGACGACAAGGTTCCTGGCGGTGAAGACAAGGTTCCTTGCAGTGACGAGAAGGTTCCAGAGAGTTACGACAAGGATCCTGGAGGTGAGCACAAAGTTGCCGGCGGTCACGACAAGGATCCTGGTGGTGAGGACAAGGTTCCTGGCAGTAAGGACAAGGTTGCAGGCGGTGAGGACAAGGTTCCTGGCAGTGAGGACAAGGTTGCAGGCGGTACGGACAAGATTCCTGGCGGTGAGGACAAGGTTCCTGGCGGTGAAGACAAGGGTTCTGGCGGTGACAACAAGGTTCCTGGCAGTGGCGACATGGTTGCTGGCGATCACGACAAGGTTCCTGGCAGTGGCGACAAGGTTCCTGGCAGTGACGAAAAGGTACCTGGCGGAGACAACAAGGTTCCTGGCGGTGACGACAGGGTTGCTGGCGGTGAGGACAGGTTTCTTGGCTGTGACGGGAAGGTTCCTGGCTGTGAGGACAAGGTTCCTGGCGGTGACGATAAGGTTCGTGGCGGTCAGCACAAGGTTCCTGGCTGTCAGGAGAAGGTTCCTGGTGGTGAGGACATGGTTCCTGGCAGTGAGGACAAGGTTCCAGGCGGTGGGGACAAGATTCCTGGCGGTGAGGGCAAGGGTTCTGGCAGTGAGAACAAGGTTCCTGGCGGTGACGACAAGGTTTCTGCCAGTGACGAAATGGGTCTTGTCGGAGAGGTGAAGTTTCTTGGCGGTGAGGACAAGGTTCCTTGCGGTGAGGACAAGGTTCCAGGCGGTAAGATCAAGATTCCTGGCGGTGAGGACAGGTTTCTTGGCTGTGACGAGAAGGTTCCTGGCGGTGAGGACAAGGTTCCTGGCGGTGACGATAAGGTTCGTGGCGGTCAGCACAAGGTTCCTGGCTGTCAGGAGAAGGTTCCTGGTGGTGAGGACATGGTTCCTGGCAGTGAGGACAAGGTTCCAGGCGGTGGGGACAAGATTCCTGGCGGTGAGGGCAAGGGTTCTGGCAGTGAGAACAAGGTTCCTGGCGGTGACGACAAGGTTTCTGCCAGTGACGACAAGGTTTCTGCCAGTGACGACATGGGTCTTGTCGGAGAGGTGAAGTTTCTTGGCGGCGAGGACAAGGTTCCTTGCGGTGAGGACAAGGTTCCAGGCGGTAAGATCAAGATTCCTGGTGGTGAGGACAAGGTTCCTGGCGGTGAGGTCAAGGTTCCTGGCGGTGAGGACATGATTCGTGTCGGTGACGACAAGGTTCCTGGCGGTGACGACTGGGTTCCTGGCGGTGACGACAAGTTTCCTGGCTGTGACGAGAAGGTTCCTGGCGGTGACGACATGGGCCTGTCGTTGAGGACAAGGTTCCAGGCGGCGAGGACAAGGTTCCTGGCGGTGACGACAAGGTTCCTGGCGGTGACGACAAGGTTCCTGGCGGTCAGGGCAAGGTTCCTGGGGGTGGGGACAAGGTTGGTGGCGGTGACGACAAGGTTCCTGGCGGTCAGGACAAGGATCCTGGTGGTGAGGACATGGTTCCTGGCAGTGAGGACAATGTGCCAGGCGGTGGGGACAAGATTCCTGGCGGTGAGGTCAAGGGTTCTGGCAGTGAGAACAAGGTTTTGATTGATTGATTGACATCTTTATTTAAAACACGAGGTCCATTTCACAGGTTATGTTATGTGCTCTTCAATGGAGACGTGTACCTATACTAGTCGACTAATTACTAATAAAAAAGTATCAAACTATTTACAAAGGTAACAAACTACACATGCAAAGAAACTAATATAAAAGAAATATTAAGATATTTTAGATTTAAACTCAACGAGAGATTGAACTCTAGTGAGTTCGACGGGTATGTCATTCCAGAGGGTAGCTCCCCTGTAGGAAAAACTTTTCTTCAAGTATTCCGTTAAGGGTCTTGGTAGAAAAAGTTTATGATTAGATCCACGCAAACTATATTCGTGTATCATTGACGTGGAAGTAAATTTTCCAGACAAATAACTAGGAACCATATTATTAACAGTTTTGTACATAAAAGTTTTGAACTGTTGGGTACGTCTGGTTTCAAGGTTGGTCCAATTCAATGATGTTAAAATATCTGATGACCGGATGTTATAATCAGATTCAGTAATAATTCTTGCAGCCTTATTCTGGTAATCGCTGTGACTTTTGTCCAAGACCCTTACCTAGGCTATTCCAGACAATACTACAATAATCAATCAAAGTATGGCTGTGCTAAAGAGTTATAGATCATGACAAGAGTTGACTGTGGGAGCAATGGTTTTAGTCTTCGTAGAACTCCAATCACCTTGGAGACTTTGTCCCATGTCAAACTCTAGTCCAGTTTTAAACCTAAACACTTATAAGATCTAACTCTTTCAATTTTGTTTCCGGAGATAGCAATATTAGGTTCTTCAGGAATAGTACTTAATTTTTTCCTGGATGCCATAAACATACATTTAGTTTTAATCGCATTCAGGCTTAGTTTATTCAGGTTAAGCCAGTTTTGGAGAGTTTTAAGGTCGTCATTTAGAACAGAAATCAACTTGTCAGGGTTGCTGTCCGCAAAAGTCAAGTTGGTATCATCAGCGAATAAACGCCCATCTGATACCAATTCACTATTAGGTAGGTCGTTTATGTATATTAAAAACAGTAGTGGACCTAAGATAGACCCCTGAGGAACTCCACATGTTACTTTACGAGTATCAGATCGTATGTTGTTAATAACTGTTATTTGAGTACGATCAGAAAGATAGTTTCTAAAAAGATCAATCGCTTCTTTGTTGAAACCGTAACAAGTTAACTTCTGTAGTAAAATGTTATGATCAATAGTATCAAAAGCCTTTTTTAAATCAATGAATAAGACAGCATTTATTAACCCACTGTCCATGTTAGTGTACCATTTATCAGTGACATCAAGCATAGCTGTTAACGTTG
>CACRXK020000566.1:387-76149 GCA_902702795.2 Paramuricea clavata
ATTAGATATTAGCATGTATTTCGGCCCTGGTCAACGACCAGGCTATAAAATGCATTCAGAATTATGTCAAACTGATCATATAATTAAATTATTAAAAATGTCATACAGTATATGAATCAGGCAATTCATAAATTATTAAATACTGATTAATACTGGTTAACTGGTTAAAATACTATAATTTTTAAGCCGCAAAAAATGCTTAGAATATTGTGGGGGTTTTCTAACCAAAATTGCATAGAGAATTTTGATTAATTATCTTTTTACCTTATTTAACAGATTAGTATTTACAGTATATAAATTAATAAAATTATTAAATATACTGACAGTGACAGACTCCATCCAAACATTCCAACTGTTCACTCTCTTTGCGTTTAAAAATATGCAGAATATAACGCCTTCAAACGTGATTTGCTTAAGTTAATTGATGTCTGTTAGTTTAAGTTTGAAGCTCGCGAGTTTCCACAGAAAGAGACGATATTTGACCGAATAATTGCAGAATTTTTAGTCAAAATAGCCGCCATCTTGAATATATTTAGTACCGGGTAATTGATCTCGGAACTTGTTACCCGCGCCTCGGAACTTTTTACTCGCGCCTCGGAACTTGTTACCCGCGCCATGTTCGCTGGACCCGCGCCATTTTCGCTGGACCCGCGCCATGATCTATTGACTCGCGACCCGCGCCATTTAGACTATCCCCAACAAAAATAATATGTTTTCTAACATCGACGTTTATTTGGATATGAACCAAAGATCAACTATTAAAACATTTTTAAGTCTGGATCCAGACTTAAAAATGTTTTAATAGTTGATCTTTGGTTCATATCCAAATAAACGTCGATGTTAGAAAACATATTATTTTTGTTGGGGATAGTCTAAATGGCGCGGGTCGCGAATGCCTTGGCCTACATTTCTCGCATGTTATATTCGGTGCTCTTGGATAAATAACACCTAAATCTACCTAATTTTTTAGTATCACTTCAGTATTTTCAAGTATTCTTTCCTTAAAAATTCAAGTTACTAAAAAATCATTGAAGATGTCCAAAACTCGCTCCAGAAATATATGGAGATCATTGGATATCGGTAACTCGATACCCTTCGATTCCGCGGTCAGCACTTTTTTCCATCCAGCAAACCGCCCTATCGATTTTATAAAGTCGTTTCTTTTTGGTTTTTGTACTTTTGTTTATTAAAGGCCCGGTCACACTACACAACGATAACGATACGATAAATTGTAAACACGCGATAATTGTCAAAAAAATTGTATTAGCGTCCACACAACAACGAAAATAGTAAAATTATCCCCAGTTAAGCCCAGGTCACACTACACAACGATAGCGATACGATAACTTGTATACGCGCGCTGATTGGTCAAAAATTTATCGTTATCGTCCGACTGAAAAAAAATCGCTCAGGTGAGCGATTTTAAAATCGTTATCGTCTAACGATAATTTTACCATTTTCGTTGTTGTGTGGACACTAACACAATTTTTTTGACAATTATCGCGTGTTTGCAATTTATCGTATCGTTATCGTTGTGTAGTGTGACCGGGCCTTTAGGGTCGAGGTTAGTGTTAGTGGTTAGAGTAGGGCTAGGTTTGGCATAATTCAAAATCAGTAAACTCGATGTCTTTAACAATAAAAATGTTTTAAAATGTTAAAAACATTAAGTTTGGTGATCTTGAATTATGATTAATCGATTTTCCTAGTTAGTTTTTTCAATTAAAAGGGCTGAAATGCGCCTTAAAAACCATCGTTCAAAAGGCTGAACTGTAGTAACACCTCTTCAATCTTGCGAAAATGACGTCAGGTCAGTTTGCTGGATGGAAAATAGTGCTAACCCGATTCCGCATACACGTGTGCGTTCAGTTTGTGGTTCAGTGATAGTTGGAAATTCTGACATTCGTACTCGTATCAATCGAGTGATCATTGTTTTATTTTTGGATATTAGAATTTCTGATAGTACCAAAATGGACGTTTTGAGAAAGTGTTACGAGGTTACGTGTTCTCTTCGGGAATATGTTGAACTTCATCTACAAGAATTCAGCGCTAGTGAAGCTTTGGAAAGCTTTATGAATTCAAGCATGGTGGCTTGTAATGCCGACACGAACATGCGCCTCGATGGAGCTTTCACGACCAACAAAGCAAGCACGATGGACGAGCTACTGGAGTTCGTTATAACTCGAGCCGCCGCCAAAGGCAAAATGCGAGACAACGGTTGTCTTTGGGATATAGACGGAGCCAAATTCGACCGGCAGTGATGGGATCGCAAACAAGTGGCTATGAAAACAACATGGTCGCTCATGTTCAGTCGCCTGTCTTTGAGGAGCTACATGGAATGATCGGGAGCGATTTAATGGTCCATTTATTAAAGGACCTTAGCTTGTTTGTGAAGACAGGCTCGTGTTATTTACAAGTAGCGGGATGTCCCGTAAATGAAGTTGGTTTGAAGCAGGATACGGCGACGAAAGCGGATGGCCAAAACGGTTAGTTCAAATGTTCAATAATTCAGTTAGATTTTATGAAGCTCGCGGCAAACGTCTCAATTTACAATTCTGGGGCGGATTGTTCACAAGTCGACTAGCTTTTAATAACCCCAGGTTAACCGAAGCAAACTACTTTATTATAAATTTGTTTGATTTAATTATTATAATTCGCAATTTGTTTACACTTTATAAATTTGGAAATATTTCTTCAGAAATCTTGTCTACCTCAGCAGGAGTTGTACCCTCTGAAGTTTTGAAATAAACAGACGTGCAGAAATACAAACTACTAAAACTTTACAAAATTTTGTTTTCTTTGCTAGTAATCGGGCTTTGAACAACCGGTCCTTGAACAACCGGCCCTTGAATAACCGGCCCTTGAATAACCAACCCTTTGTTCTTCTGGGGCCAGTTGTTCAAAAGACGGCTAGCCTAACTCTGGGTAAACACAAAATTTTCCAACAGCTCATCAATCAAGTTGAATATGTTTTTCCAGAAATCTTCCCTGGTTCAACAGAGGTTTTATTTTCTAAAGTTTTGAAAAAATGATCATGCAGAAGTACATAAACAAAAACAGCAGGTTAAAATTTAACCCAGGGTTAGCGCTAATCAGACTTTGAACAACCGGCACCTGGGGCTGGGTTAAAATTAAAACAGCTGGTTAAATTTTGATTGAGGGTTAGAGCTAATCCAGCCTTGAATAATTGGCCCTGGCGATTTAGTTTCCTGTGGAACAACCACTGAACCTCCTTATAACTAATTACGCCTTGATGCACCCCACTCTATTAATTTACTCTGTCTTATTAAATGTCTGACTATTTTACTCTGTTTAGCACCAGACCATTTTACTCGTCAAGGAGATAGCGCTCGCACTTAATAGGTTAATATATTTCACAGTCTATATATTAGTTCTAATGCACCAGTCATTTGCTTCGTTAGGGGCTGTGTATATTGAAACGAGCCCAGTAAACTGGTTTATACATGGAGAAAAAATTATCCTCCTTGGGGCTAATTTTGCTGCGTTGACAGTTAAAAAAAATGGCTTGCAACTGACTGACGGCATCTTTAATCTTGGCAAGTGAGTGTTTCATCCTTGCAACCAAGATGTCAAACCCAGCTTGTCTGTATAAACACAAAGTAATTTCTGTCACAAAAATAACTACACAAGAAGCAGGGTACGAATTAAGGTGTCAAAACAGCTTCGCAAAAATTTTGGTAAATAAATACTGCCTATTTCAAAACATCCTCAGAAATACCGTATGAAAAACTAGTTACATATTATTCTGACATTGCAGAGTACAACAAAATTCATTGTCTCGAACGAATTCGAATCCCGCTTGAGACAACAAACTTTTCGTTGTACTCTGCAGTGTCTTGCTGTACTGGTTATTACTATATTCAGCTAGCATATTAAAATGCAAGACAGGTCATTTTGTTAAAAATGTTAGTTATAAATTAAGCAACAAGCAATACTTAATTTGTGTGTTCACAAATAATTTTCAAAAATAATTACTAGTAACAAGGCCACCAATGTTCACAAAAAAACCCCCGTTTAACCTTTATGTAAACGTTTCTCATATCTGAGCGTACCCAAGGAAGTCTAAGTAAAATCTAAACTGATTTAAATATTACTTACAACAGGAAACAATTGAATGAATAAGACCAAAAGGCCGAAATATATGTGCCGTGTTTTCATGTGAACTGTCAAAACATTCAGAAATGCGATTACATTCCTAGGCTACGCCCGTGCGCCAATTACTGGCATTTTGACAAACTGCAAACCCTTTTACTTTTAGGCGTAAGTAAACATCCGGTTTGTAGTATTTAGCCGCCCTTAATATTAACTGTGATTGATTACAGCATAAATTGGGATTGTATGACTGCAACCTGACTACAAAACAAAAATCAAAGCCTCGTCAAAACAATATAAACAGCAGACAAACAAACTAAAAGCAAAAACAGCGCGTTCGGCTCTCTCATATTCATGTTCGTTATGTTTATGCAATATATTTTCAAAATTTTCACTTCGCATTTTCCAGTTTGCCAAGCAATTTCGCTTCGCAAAATGTACAGATGCTTCGCAAATTGCGAAGTGCGAGCCGTTAATTCGTACCCTGAGAAGATCTTGCTCACCACTGTTACAAATAGTGGCTGGTGGCCTAACAGTTTTTATTATTAGCACGACAAAATTACTGGATGCTGATTGGTTTAGAGGAGTACAATTATTTCATTAATTGTACTGCAGTACAATTAATGATTTTCCCAAAACAAACAAAATGGCAGAAAGGTATTTTGAACACAAATGTGAAATGAAAATGCCCTTGAGGAACTAGATGAAAATACGAACAAACGCGCCAAATTTTGCTTGAACAAAAGAACTAAATGGAAATACGAACAACATTGAAAGTCTGGCAGGACTGGACTTTGGCAAGAACTCGCCCTGGCGGCTCGTCCAATTTTGGTGAAATTTCCAAACATCACAAGTACTATTAAATTAATCCCTAATTATACTCGGCATCGCATGATTACCTATACTTATTTAGGGGGGCTAATTTCCATAAAGTGTTCAGTGTTCAAAATGTTTTACGGATATGTTGGTGACTGACCCACTCTCCTTGACAAGTACAATAACCAGTATGGCATATTATTGTACAGGGTATGAAATTAAAAGTTTAGTATCCCCACTGTGAGTCCAGTATCCCCTTGTATTCAAGAGCTATCAGGTATTCAAAGGTGTTCAACTTTTTCTTAAGTACCGTAATGTTTTAAATTTTCTTAGTGTCAGTTTTGGTATCCTGCAGATATTGGGATACCTGTACTGCAAATTTTAGACCCTGTTTTGTGAACACAAAGTAATTCCTATTGTATAATAAGTACATGACATGATCTTGCTTACCTCAGGGCTATCCTGTTAACTTAACAGCCCAGCTTCCATATTTACAGAGCAAAGACTTGTTATTCTCTAGGCTTTCATATACTAACCAAATGAGTGACAGCACTCCCCTTGCGAGTGAAATAGTCTGACATTAAACAGAGTGAAATAACAAAGTAGGGCGCATCTGGGCACATTGCCACTTAAGGAGGCTCCCTACAGTTTCCAGTGTATGTCAGTGTTTTACACTAAAACCTATTTAATTAATTGGAATCTAAAAAAACCTAATTTTTTGCACAAGCCATTGTTTCCTCTTATATAAAAGAGTAATTTTAACCCACAATCGCTACTCTTCACATTACCATGACAACATGACGTCACCATCTATATGGCCTATATCAACCAAAAAAAACACCTTAGCGGACAAATAAGCATGGTGACCTACCTTTTTTATTGCAGAAAATACATTTTCAAATAACTTTCAAACAGGATTCAAAACTTCATAACAATGTATTTTCTGCAATAAAAAATTAAGGGAGGTCATCGTGCTTATTTGTCCGCTAAGACAGCTTTTTTGGTTGAAAAAGGCCATATAGATGGTGACGTCATGTTGTCATGGTAACATGAAGAGTAGCAATTGTGGATTAAAATTACTCTTTTACATAAGAGGAAACAATGGCTTGTGCAAAAAAATAGTTTTTTAGATTCAAATTAATCAAATAGATTTTAGTTTAAAACACTGACATATATTGGAAACTGTAGGGAGCCTCCTTAACAAGCTAAATGAATTAACAAGGTACATGGCCAGATTGTCTGATTAACCCATTGAGTGGCAGCACTGTCCCTTGACAAGTAAAATTGTTTGGCATTAGACAGAGTAAAATAACAAAGTAGGGTGCATCTGTACACTGGTTGCATCATACACTAACATGTCGTACAGTACTTGTTATTTCACTTCTCAAGGGGATATACAGATATTGCAGAGCACACTCCCTATCAGGGTTTTTCAGTGACTGGTTACATTGTGAATAGATACAAATGATGTAGATAGACAGAACCGGAACTGACATGAAGCAGACTGAGGTAGACTGTGAGCATACAAATGGCGCTTTTACCAGCTGCTATTAGTCCGTACCTCATTGACGATCTGCCCCCTAACCTATGAAATAAATGTCCAGCCCTTTGGGCAGCTTATACAAACAAAACCTAATCCCTTTTCTTACAAAGGCCAGTTCATCTCCATGAATATTCAAATGCCATTTCCGAAAGTATTTAAGTTGTCTGATGCTTGTGTGTATCAAGCCTGAATATAATTTTCATGGATGCCTGTTGTGCACCAATTGGGTTGTGCCTGACAATTCTCACATAGTGGCTGAGATCACAAACAGGCCTTAAAATATCGGTCGGTCACGGACATTGTCCGACCCATTTGTGAAATTGCCCTACGTACAGAGGAAACCACCGGACATTCTGTCCGACCTAAGTGAAACTGAGGTTTATTGTTTGTCCGACCCGAGTGTATTGGTGTCCGACCGAACTGTTGTTTTGTCAATCAAAATGTTGCTGGCGGCAAGCGAAATGGTGAAGTGAAAAACGAACTTGAGTGTCGACATCTTGCTGTTGTTATTGGGATGCAAGTTAATTTAGATATTTAATATCTTCGCAACGTTTACCGTTCAGAATTAATACACTGTGCTGATATTCGTTTGTGTCATTCAGATTTATTTTCGAGCCAAACTGAACTGAAGCTCATCGGACATCATCATACATATGTCTGACCCAAACTCAAAGTCATCGGACACTTTGTCAGACGGCTCTGTAAAAGATATTTTAAGGCCTGCACAAATATTGGAATATTATAGTATTAATTAATATTGAAAATGCAAACATATACTTAAATGTGACCTGGCAGCAAGTGCAAAGAAGAGACTGGTGCAAATTGTGTTGTGACAGGCCATTTTCACTGTTTTCACTCAAATCAGTGTAGCATACATACTGTTCAGTGAGAAAAGCATTTAGCCGGACATTTGCTCTTTATGTCTCGGACAGTGTCTGTGTTCGGCCTCTTATTTTCAGGCTTTGTGTACATTTTTGTTAACCCTTTAAGCAGCAATGTGCCCTGTTGCACCCTACTATATTATTTTAATCTGTATAACACCAGGCGATTTTACTTGTCAAGGGGAGAGGGTTGCCACTCAATGGGTTACGTGGCAATTTCAAATACAATGTAAACAATATTGTTGGTCTGTGGGAGTGCTCTTGATGATGAGTAAAATGGTCTGGCATTAGCCAAAGTATAATTATAATAAATTTGCTCGGTGCAATTCAACTTGATGGGTTAAGTAGACACATGGGCAGATTTAACCCATTGAGTGCCAATTGTCTGGTGTTAGACAGAGTAAAATAATAAAGTAGGGTGCATTAAGCTGCAATACACGCTTCCGGAAAGTACGTCACCTTGGCTATAGAGCCTCGTTTTCGTGATTAAGACGTGGCCTCTATAGCCAAAGTGACGTATTTCCGAAAGGGTGTTTTAAACTTAATCGGTTAATTTAATGGCATGTTGGAGTGACTATTTTGCATAGGATTGCATCCATATACCATACTTTGTTATTATTTTACTCCATGACAATTTTAATTGTCAATAGAAAAGTGCCAGCTATCTGCCCAATTGTGTCCTGTTTACCCTTTAAGCGACATTGACATTCACCCTACTTTGTTATTCTACTCTGCCTAAAACAAAGGTCGAATCGAGGTTCGAGGAAACTTCATTAATAAAAAATGCTGGTCCCGATAAGATTTAACCATCTATATACTTTCTAAAAATAGTTAGCGCTGACGTTGCTTTGCAAAGGAAAATACTGTTATCATTTTTACTAAATGAAATAAATTTTACTAACTGTACACATTGCTTATAGCACACTGTTAACTTGAACTGTGATCTATTTTGTACATAGCTGTTGGACAATTTTACTTCTCAAGAAAAAACCCACTCGGTGTCAAGCCACTGTGCATGCAAAGCCCATTATATAATAACTACAGTGAAACACGCAATTTGATTGGTCAACAGCCGTGCAGTATCAGACAATCCTGCACAGGAAATTCTGAACAGAAATTCTTGCACATAATTTTACAAATATACTCGCATTGTAAAGTTTCATTGCACGATACCTTTCGACTTTGAAGTAAGTTTGCAATTATTGAGACGTTGGTTTAGTTGTATGAATAAATTTCTGATCGATAAAACGCGTAGCGTTGAAATTCATCAGACCATGGCATGCAAGTACAACATCTCTCGCTTCAAAGTTGATCAAACGCTTCGCAATCTTCACGTATTCAGGTCGAGAATCTTCAAAACTACTTTGGCTCTCTGATTAGCGGGTTTTCCATTTCAAATTTCGTATATTTTATCGAAAAAGTCCCGGTATTTTCGCTGTATATTTTTGCGAATATAATTTGCGATCAAATTCTGTTCACATTTGTTGTTGTTTTCAATAGCGTGGAGTAGCGATTCTGCGATTGGTTAATTCACGATTGTTGTGAGAACTGCACATTTCATCAGTAATTTTAATCAAGTTAACCGTCGTTTCACTGTAGTAATTTTATAACACAATTACCAAATGGTTTTCCCGTGCAGGATAGCATGATCCATGAACTTGGGATGTTGCTCGAAAGTCTCCCAACATCCGAAAGTCTCCCAACATCCCGCGTGCATGGATCACGCAATCCTGCACGGAAAACCATTCGGTATTCCTTTAATAATATATTTTGGTCAAATACCAACGCAAGTCGTTTTACTATCAGGAGGAAAATTATGCTCCTTAACCTATTGTATTGCTTTGCGGCCCAATGCCGTCTACAGTGCTTTATTATTTTTATATATTACATCAGATGATCGTTCTCGTCTATGAGAGAGTACTGGTGCTCAATGGGCTAAGCCCAAGATTAAGAATATCCCCGTAAATCAGGGCTCGAAATAGCGGACTGCCAATGGCAAAAAGCAGGTGATATTTTAGAAATGGCAGGCAAAAACAAATTTTAACTGCCAAAGTAAAAAAAAAATGGCAGGTGAAATTCTATAGATATAATTCATTAAAGCAATACCGAATGATTTTCCGTGCAGGATTGCGTAATCCATGCACACGGGATGTGGCAAGACTTTCGGACAGCGTAAAAATACACGAGCCGTAGCGAGTGTATTTTTACGCTTTCCGAAAGTCGAGCAACATCCCAAGTGCATGGATCATGCTATCCTGCACTGGAAAACCCATTTGGTAATTGTTTTATATAATTACTACAGTGAAACGACGGTTAACTTTGAAATTACTGATGAAATGTGCAGTTCTCACAACAATCGTGAATTAACCAATCGGAGAATCGCTACTCCACGCTACTGAAAACAACAACAAATGTGAACAGAATTTGATCGCAAATTATATTCGCAAAAATATACAGCGAAAATACCGGAACTTTTTCGATAAAATATACGAAATTTGAAATGGAAAACCCGCTAAACAGAGAGCCAAAGTAGTTTTGAAGATTCTCGACCTGAATACGTGAAGATTGCGAAGCGTTTGATAAACTTTGAAGCGAGAAATGTTGTACTTGCATGCCATGGTCTGATGAATTTCAACGCTACACGTTGTATCGATCAGAAATTTATTCATACAACTAAACCAACGTCTCAATAATTGCAAACTTACTTCAAAGTCGAAAGGTATCGTGCAATGAAACTTTACAATGCGAGTATATTTGTAAAATTATATGCAAGAATTTCTGTTCAGAATTTCCCGTGCAGGATTGTCTGATCCTGCACGGCTGTTGACCAATCAAATTGCGTGTTTCAGTGTATTTAATATATAATTCATTTTCTTTCCACGACTCATATAGACTAGATCATTTAGTTGACTAAATACACAAATCCAAAAAAAACAATAAAAATGCATATTATGAAAACATTGAATCCCATTGATTTTTACAATGTGACTCATATGAGACATTAGAGAGTTTTAGCTTGACGTTTACGGCAAACGTCAAACCGCTAACGAAGTTTTTGATTTTACAACTCTATTATAACAGCTTTTACACCAATTTTGAAATATAAACAATTATTAAACTTGTGCTCTTTAGCAAGATTTAAAAGAAAGCAAATTATCCACTAGTCACGTATTCGCGAAAGCAGTAAATTAAGATTTGGCGTTTGAATTTTACGTTTGGCGTATAAATTTCATGCTTTAACGACTATACAAGCCCTCATAGCAGTTCGAGCATGAAATTTATACGCCAAACGTAAACTTCAAACGCCAAATCTTAATTTACTGCTTTCGCGAATACGTGACTAGTGGTTAATTTGCTTTCTTTTAAATCATTGCTAAAGAGCACAAGTTTAATAATTGTTTATATTTCAAAATTGGTATAAAAGCTGTTATAATAGAGTTGTAAAATCAAAAACTTCGTTAGCGGTTTGACGTTTGCCGTAAACGTCAAGCTAAAACTCTCTAATAGCCTGCTCACAGACGTTGTTATTCTTACGCCAAGCGACGAATTACTACCGTCTGCTTACCCGAGCGCCAAACTGAATTCCGCTACGTCGACCAATCAGAATTTACCTTCCAAATTCTGGAAACTGACGTCAGTTGATTTAGGAGCGGAATAAATATAAATATATATAAATATATATTTTGAAAGCAGTCGTCGGTTGAATTTTGCTCAAAATTGCACATAAATTGAATTTAAAGATACTGATACTTGTCCAGGTAATAAAATGCACCATTAATGATTATAGTTGGATATTAAAGATGTTCGGTTATATTTAAACGCGGACAGGATTGGCATATTTGATATACTGTATGAAGCCAGACAGGCGAGACAGCATCAAATGCCGAATATATTTCGCTGAAATTTGAACTTTTGACGGATGTTTATCTTTATAAGACAACAGAACTCGGAAGACAGAAAATTTGATATAATCATGTGGCTTAGAAAGCGAAATATTAGCTTCAAAGTAAACTAATTTGCTGTTTGGGCAACCTCTTCTGAATGTAAACTGTAAAGTTAACACAACACAAACCCGAGAAACTTGTATTGAAATTGCGTCGTGATGAGTTTTCCAATTCGCCCAAACTTTGAAACGTTTATACTCTAACTTGGCTATACTTTTGTACATGACAATGAGAACTTAATCTTTTATAAGTTTAATAATAACTAGGTGTATTAGTTATGTAACGTTGTCAAGTTGGTAACAACGATGTAAACAACTTCGATAACATGGGGGAAGATAATATGCACAGGTTTACAAAATATGATTTTTTCTCTGTTGGTGTTGTGTACTCAGGTGAATAAGATGCTTGTGATGTTACTCTGAGTGTATATCCACACCGGACGAGTTTGAAAAATATACCCGGCCACGGTGGGAATCGAACCTACGACCTTTGGAATACTAGCTCAGTTGGAATACTAGCTCAGTAGCTCAGTTGGCAGAGAATTGGGCTAGTATTCCAAAGGTCGTAGGTTCGATTCCCACTGTGGCCGGGCATATTTTTCAAGCTCGTCCGGTGTGGATATAAACTCAGAGTAACATCACAAACATCATATTCACCTGAGTACACAACACCAACACAGAAAAAAATCATATTACTAGATTACACTGGTATCGAAGGAACTAGATTCTGTTCCGAAATATCAGTTACTCGAACCGTCCTGACCGCGTGGTAGCTCAGTTGGCAGAGCATTGGGCTAGTATTCCAAAGATCGTAGGTTCGATTCCCACCGTGGCCGGGCATATTTTTCAAGCTCGTCCGGTGTGGATATAAACTCAAAGTAACATCACAAACATTTTACAAAATATGTTTCCATTCTTATCTGTGTAGATGAGAGACGACCTGTCATGGATGGCAGTACATTGGTGAGTCGCCAAATTTACCATGCTGTTGGCAGTGACAAGAAAAGATGTTTGCCAAAAACCCATGTAATGGAAACTACCCCTTCATCATCATCGGGTGCCATTTCCTTAATGACACTCATATTCCAAGACAAAGATAGCAAACGTCTCGCTAAATGCCTGAGGGATTCTGTGGATGTTTTTGTCGTGTTTTTGAGACGTCACAAGTCTTGCCCATTCAAGGTGCTTTTGGATAAGTACTGCCCTGTTGATGGCAAGTATGAAGATACTGGCAGTGTTAAAAACGTTCCATATTTTCAGGTAATTTTTGCAAATTTAATTGTGTTAGTATGCTGTGCAAGAATGGTTTTTGATATGTGAATCCATTAGAGAAGTTAATTCGTATGGCACAATGGATGATTCCAGGTAGCGACTACTTTTTTATCTAGACAAGAAAGACGAAATCTATCATTGTAGCTCAAAAGAGAATTCTAAAATTTGTAAAATTGCAAGGTTTGGTTGCGAAATGTTGTAAATTACGAAAAATATAGCCATGTGAAATTAGCAAATTTTGAGTATTTTTGTATTACGCGCGGAAAAATGCACCACTTTTGGCTCAAAAGTGGCGATCTCTACTCCTCTAAGCCGCTCAATTATTCAACAATTTTCTTTGCGTTTCCTCGACGAAAACCCACATGAAAATGCTCGTCTGAAAACCTCGGTTATTGTCGTATTTTACGAATCTGCCACGTGATTTATGATCACCGATACGCTCACGATGACACGAAATTTAGAGGTACATGAAAGTTGCATGCCATATATGGCATGGAACAAAAAATGGATAGCATAATTGTGACGTATATCAACATAATTTTGCATTTCTATAGGTAAAATCTTTGTGCTTGGCGATATGTAAACGTGTTATACCATTGAAGATCTGGGGATCACAGGTGAACAGGACGGCTTTTATTTCAAATATGGAGCGGTACTTGTCGTTGCGAAAGAAAGGCAATATGAGCGTCAAGAACGTAATGCAGGGCATTCGAATCAGCGATTGCGATTTTGTAAAGCTCCCAAAACGTGCACATGACTGCCGTGCTAGTCAATCCGAGTCGAACAAGAGACAAGGGCTGGTTACAAAATTTTTTGTCTGGCTGATGAACTCGTACATCGCGCCGTTGTTGAGAAATGCTTTTACCATCACGGAATCTATTCCTGGCAGAAATCGTGTGTTCTTCTACCGGAAGGAGGTGTGGGCAGATGCGCAAGCCGCCGCGGTTCAGGATATGCATTCATTAACTCCATTACTCGAGGAAGACGCTGGTACAGTGGAAAGTCTTGGACTTGCGCCAATGCGGCTAATTCCTAAAACTTGGTAAGAATAACATTATTCAAAATAGTAACGTTTTTCGTATAACCGCTGATTCGCGCATGCGTGTCCTAACGATTTACCAACAGTTCATGGAGGCATACTGGGTAGATTGTTTAAAGTTTTATATACAGTATAATCCATCTCATTTCTACTTAGGCTGTATACTTTTGTCGAAGAATGGTTACCAGTGATAGAACGTTTTGGATTTGGTCATTTATCTGTTTCAACTAGAGCGTAGATTCTAGGGCTATTTATGCCACCGAAAGTAAGGCGCGCCTTGTACGCGTGACTAAATAAGTCGCGAAAGACTGGTATAAAGAGTGCTGTGCTGAGTGGTTATATTACTACCTGAAACAAGCAGAAACTCGACCTTTCGAGCGAAGGCCCTTCGTCAAGAGTTAGTAGCGACTAGTTGGCTCGAAACGTCGAGTTTCTGCTTGTTTTTCAGATAGTAATATAATTACCACTCAGCACAGCATTTTTACATTGGTACTACCGACACTGGTACAGGCAGTTTTGGTATAGAGAGTGAAATTGGAGAAGATATATAGTTAAAAATTCTAATGGTGTTATTCCCAGGGCTTTCAGAATTATTCAGGGTAGGTGTCTATTTTGATAAAGTAGGTGGCTGTAGGGAGGGGACCGTCTACTTAGGTACATTGATTACATAGCAACACAACACAAATTATGATGTATCACTACTTTCTTTCTTCAACAAGATTTATTGTCAATTTTCAACGTCACTTTTCAACGCGCGGTTTCCAAGTTCGTTGCGAACTTGCCAATTACGTTTCCAAGTTCGGAAATTGGGCGCGAAATTTCATACTCAATAATAATGACCAATTCAATGAAATACAAACCTTTTGGTAGCCCACTCGACCAAGAACTTTCCATTGAATTGTTAATTTCAACTTGAACTATGAACGTTTGTTTACAATAGTTCAAACATTGAAACGTACTTGCGATCTTTGTTGCAAAGTTCACGCCCAATATTTGAACTTGGAAATGTAATCGGCAAGTTTCCAACGAACTTGGCAACCGCGCGTTGAAAAGTGACACGAAATCGACAATAAGGTGGCAAATAACTAAATCAGTTTTACGAAATAGTACGTCGTTTTCGAAAATAACCAGGCTATAAAGTACAGACTAAGTTGAGGAAAAATAACTTTGTTTGAAAGCTTAGAATGGAGGAAGGAGAGCAGAATTGATTTTTCAAGTACTAAACAAAGTAACCGGCAGTAAACCTCGTGCCACCCGCCGGAGCTCCGGCGACCGCCGGGTTATTTTGAAAGCCCTGTATTTCTCCCTAACACACACTGTATTTAAAGTTAATTGTTGTCAGCGTTAACTGGTGAAGTGCAATCCTTAGCTGTTATTAGTTAATTACAATGACTTGATTCGTTTTGGCTATCATCAACCTTTCACGGGGAATTATAATTAAGATAGTGATTGAAAATCACGTATACAATTCATTATTGTCTTACTGAAAAATATTGATCAGATTAACAATACATGCTAGGGTATTAAAAGAGGGCGTCCAATTTTCACATAACGATACATCTACAGTAAAGGGGGGGGGGGAGTGTCGAGAAAACGTTCCTCTGGAAAACCTTTGAAGTTTATGTTACTTCATGTTAGTATCTTTCCAACCTCGTTTGAAATTTTTCAAACACATTTGGCTTTGTGAGTTTGTGCCACTATTGCTTCTTTCGATAACTACCACGTTTTCATTCAGCCAGGTACACCATCAAATTGATCACAATGTCAAATGTATAATAGTAATGAGAATTCAAGCTATTTCGTTTGGGATTTATTAATATACTTCGGGAATCATTGAAAATAATTTCCCTTTCCCCCCACAATTTGGGCGTTCAAAGGCGTCCACCTAGGGGCGTCCCAGGAAGCCCTTCTGGCTAAAAACCTGCCTAGCATCGTTAACGTTAAAATTTACAACGTTTTCACTGCAGTTTACGCTAACTATACATTTTTGAAAGTCACCTAGATACATATATGGGTAAAGTTAACCACTATTTGACTACAAAATGGATAGTTTTATACAACCGGCCGCAGAACATCACAAGATTATTAATATCTTGTACAAAATAGGAATGCAACAAGATTATCTGTCCACTGCCCATATGCATGTTTAATCTGTGTTTTTGAATTTGCATGATCGCGAACTATTTCGAGACTTGAGTCATTAAATAACTTATCTCAAAGGATGACTTTTGTACCTTAATTGAATGTAAAATTTTCAATGAATATTTACAGTGTCATTTTAATTTTCAATAGCGGACTACGTCCAATTGCCAACTTGGGTGCCAAGATCAACCCTTCTGACAGCTTTCCTTACCAGCCACGCTCGGTAAACCAGTTGTTGAGCAACATCGAAAGCGTCCTGGGGTACGAACGCCAGCGGTCTCCAGACTTACTGGGAGCAGCCGTCATGGATTACGGGGAGATCTTTCACAAAATATCATCGTTCAAAGGCATGCACAAAGGGGATGGAAGATGCTTGCACTTTGTACGGTTGGATTTCACCAAGTGCTACGAACGTATAAACCAAGATAAAATGCTTGAAATTCTTGAGCAGGTACAGTGATTACATTTTATGCACCAGTCAATACAACTCTCTGCTCCCCCCAACCGGGGAGGGGCGGGGGCATTTGGCGGGGAAAGTGGTCAGTTTGATTGTAAATGTGTCCCCCCCCCCCCGGTGATGGGAGACTTCGACGACATTTTCTCTTTCGATAGGCGATGCGGGGACGAAAGAGGGGGGGGGGGTGTGGATTTACTGGCTAACATATATGCCTGTGTTGCTGTTTTAGTTTTCTTTACAAGAAAAGCTCAAATACAATAACATAAATGAATATGAGTTTCTGTTCCTATGAAATATATAATACTATTTTCCCGGGGTTCAGAGACATGTGTGGACATTGATTAATTTCCCTTCCCCTGGAGGTGAGGACAATTTCACTCTTTTAATATCCCTCTAAGTCAGTGCCCTTCCCTGGTTGGGAGAGGGTGGATTTACATTGACTGGTGCATTACGTTAACTAGTTTTAGGATTTTAGTTTGCACAGTAGGAGAACCCCGCATTGAGACTTGAATAGTCAAGATAATTCTGTCAAAAGAATCAACTTTTAATAATCTACTGACAGACATTTTTTTGCCTTATAGAGTAATATTTTGCTAATTTAATAAATTGATCACTTTAGAAAAATATATATTCAAAAGCAAGTTGTTTGTCACGCAAGCATAGATATTTGTATTGACTGCTGTTGCTTGACGAGATTAAGGTGCTCTTCCCAGGACCGTAGCTAGTATGTATAGTTGGGGGGAGGGAGGGGGGGAGGGGAGGGGGGTTGTGTTGGCCAAAAATTTCCAAATGACGAAAAAAATCCGAATATTTCATGGCATACGAAGCCACGAAGGTGTTTGCTATCCGGAAAATGAAGTCGCAATTTACAAACAAAAATACGCATATTTTACGCACAGGCATATTACAGAACAATGCAGTGCCGTAGGAAGCTCGATTTCATTGTGGGTCTGAAAGCGGGGGCCGAAGGCCGGAGGAAATGTTTTAATTTAGAGTCTCTGAAATGCCATTTCCTGGACTTTGGGGAAACTTTGACAGAATTGTGTTGGTCAGAAAATAGCGTTTTAGTTTGTAGAAATTTGTAATTCGCTAACAATTTAGTAGCCCTAAATGGGCGAAGGCGTATTTAATTAACTATATATTGGAGAAGTTGCGGGAAAGTACGGGTAATATGATTCTTTGCAGTTTGTCATGGATAATGTAACCGCTTAAAATGTATCAATGATCAGTATTTTAAAGGTATATTATTTGATTTATTTCAATGATAAAGGTCTGCATGATTTTGAAAAAAGAATGATTATTAGTAATTGCTACGGCCCTGAGAAGTAATAAACCGAAAAACACTTCCCGATTTACCATTTGTTAATTGTTATCCATGTAAATACAATTATATTATATTTTCTCTGTTTAACAACTAAAATTTTGTTATACTATTATTGCCGTAATTTTCCGAATGGCCAACCTGATTTTCCGAATATGTTAATCCTAAAAATGTTTTTTTTGGGGGGGGGGACCCCCAAAAAGTTTACGCACAAATTTACTCTAAACTGACAAATCGGGCAAATTGTACCCATTCTTATGGTAAAACGATAATTCTATCTGAAGCAATAAGATACATATGCGATTGGGTTATTCTATTGTTCCATTTTTTAATTATATTGTTCTATGTAAGTTATTCTAATAACGGAACAAAAAAGCAGGGCTCGAAATAACGGCCGATCAACGATCACTGATCGACAGGAAATTGTTTTTGATCGGCGAAAGAGCAACGTTGCCGTTCATCTTGATCGGCAAGAAATATATTTGAGTAATTTAACCATTGTCTGAAAGACATGCTTACCTGTACGCGGTAAAAGACAAATAAAAATAACATGAAACACATTCAAAAACACGCGAAAAACTCTTGTTTAATTGATACGAGTCATACGACAGGCCGCAATGCTATGAAGTATTGTCGTTATTTCAACAGTCTGCAATCCGAACCACGCCGACGAACCGGTCTTTGTCATAATAATTTCGAATTGGTAGGATTTTTTGAGTAGGATTTTTTAGGATTTTCTCTTTTAATATTAAATAATAAGTTTTAGTGAACTGCTGTGTTTCTTGCTTTTGTGTGAAAAAATACAATTACAGTATACTATAATTAAAACTAATTAAACTAAAGTTTACCATGGTAATACATGTTAAATGTGGTTACACTATTAGTATTGTCAGTATTGTATATATATAAAGTCCACAAATGCCATAGATTTAATTGTTTAAACTCGAATTTGAAATGAAGTTATTAAACGTCCTCTTTAGATGTGTATTTAATGGCATATTTAGAATATTTTCAAGGAAATGAGGGCAAATGCTCCTGCACTCTAAAAACACTCTGGTTAAATTTGGGTTAATTCAACCAGTACGGGGTTAAAAATCCACCTACACAAGTCTGGTTAAAAAAAATTAACCATTTTCCTGGTTAAAAGTCCAAAAAAGTGTACCAAATTTTTGTTGAATTGATAATTTTTAACCAGGAAATGGGTTAAATTTAACCAGAATGTGTTGGGTGGATTATTAACCCAATTCCTGGTTGAATTTAACCAGAGTGTTTTTAGTGTGATCGGCCAAATTTTTATTTGATCGGCAGAAAGTCGTGATTGCCGATCACCATGATCGGGAACGTTGGGAACGTTATTTCGAGCCCTGTTTTTTATTTATTTTTATTTAGCTTTAATTGCCAACTAGGGCAGGGTCACCACAACAGCATAGGGCAATTACATACTGTTGGGTCCTTCTTCCTAACCCACCCTGTCAACTTTCTCTGTGGGAGGAAACCGGAGTACCCGGAGAAAACAGAGTGTTGGCAGAGTGTTGACTTTTTACTCTTTTCACCTGAGGACTGGGTCCGAGTTGCACTGAGAAGGCCTTATTCCATTAGCTGTGTATTTTTTAGATTCAAGACATAGATTGATGTTTTATATGTCATTTAATTTTTTTGTTTGCAAATCCTTAGTGATTAAGTTTCACTCACATCCTTTTTGGAGCAAACCCTATGTTTACCCTATAGGGAGGCCTATGGTAGTTACTATGACAATGCCAAATGTAAAAGTTACTGATCCTGTGTCAATATCATATTTAACTCAAATGTGATGACAAAAGAGCACAGTTAATGTTTATCACTTACTATTGTTCTAGGTTATTAAGGAAGACGAGTATACCATCCGGAAGTATTGCACTGTGAAAACGATATTCAATGACAACCTTGTGTTCAAACACCGACAACCTGCAGCTCCCGCTGAGGATAATCGATACTTCCCAGCTTTTGTGGAGGATGTAACGCGCAAGAGGAAGTTGAACAATTCATTGATCGTGGATAAGATGAACTATGGCTCTGTCTGTCGCGATGAGTTGATGAGGGATTTGGTGAAGCACATCAAGGGCAATATTGTTCAACTATCTTCTCAAAAATACTTGCAGAGTTGTGGTAAGTCTCATTTAATGTTGTAGATTATCCGATAATGTTGGACGTTGGATTGCACCCCACTGGGGCTGTTAATTTGATACAATATTGCGCATGCGTGTATATGAGCCCAAGGTGGCAAAATACTAAGTACAGTAGAATCGAGACCTGATATTTCCCCTTTTTGAGAGTGAATCCAAATACGAGTTTCGTTACCTGGAACCAATGAACTCAATTTATTTACTTTACCTGGAACGATAAATGAATACCAAAAACATGGAAAAATGTATAGATACAGTTGGCCTGTGTTTGTTTAAAGGTGGATCTGAACTACCGAGGATATGCTTTTAAAGAGGCTACCTATAGTTTCGTCTGAGGCTCATTTAGCCAAATTGTCTGCGTCTTGCGCGTCGAATACGTATGGTCTTTTTACACAAACTCCAAAAGTATTTTTAATCACTTTTAGTGTTTATCTTGGAAAGAAAGATGCCAGTTTTTAAAAAAAAATTATGTCATTTAAAAAATCTTATGTAATTTAAAAAAGTGCGTGTCTGTTGTTAAGCAGTTTTTAAGCTCTCGTTTTGTATGTTTCTCATCTATTCACGTTTAGCATTTGCCTTTTAAGTGATTAAAAATCTTCGTACAAACGTATGAAATTGCGGTTTTGCTACAAGATGGCAACTTGTACACTTGTTTTAAAGGGGCACTATCATTAAAATTTTTTTTTCATAATCCAGAAATATAACGTATGCTTGATATTCTTACCAAATTTCAAGCAAAATTCGTTCATCTTCCTGACTTTTTTACGATTCTTATTTGCCAATTTTACGGCCGCCACTAAACGCGCCCTATTAAGCGAGAAGGCGTTTTGAAGAGGATGTGATGTCATTCACTCAACACACCGAATGTTTTTATTGTATTTCACTACTATTTAAACAATGTCTTCGTACAAATTCATACAAAGGAGAGTCAGAAACTTCAGAAAGTGAACATTCGCATTGGAGCAAAGCGAGCTGTGATGAGGAAACGTACGGTGACTCACATTCAAGTGAAAATAGTGATGAAAAGATGAAATCAAACCTAGAATTGTTATTTGTTATCTGTTAACAATAAATGGCTATCTTGTTTGTTGTTGAAAACATGACCTTTGGCAGGCTTTCGGTCAATAATAATCCTTGTTTTTACAAACTTACTTTTGCAGTTGAAAAGGATAATTTTCATCACTCGTTCAAAGTTTGCTTTAGCATCACTTTATACTTCTTTAATATACATCAGAGCAACTTGATAGTTTCTCACGTACACAAAACATAAGCAGCGATGGAAGGAAAACCTTTAGCGAACTGCGTATGATATAAATAAACCTTTCGGTCAATCAAAATACGAACAAAAATACAAACAAATGCCTTGTAATTTATAGCTATAAATAATATTTCAATTCATGTGCATGTCTGTCTAATAACTGTCTATCGGTCTATTTCTGTATGTTTAACGACTGTAAATTAAACTGACATGCACTCAGGGAATTTTGTAGTGCAAGTAAATATCCTACGACTCTATGCGCGTTTCGCTTGCCGTAAGATTCATTGTAGGCCGGCTAGTATTGTATAGCAAACTATATAAGTATAAAAAGGTCACGCGCGACGGGGATAAATACAATAGTTGATTTTACAACTTGCATGCATTTGAAAAGTAGATGTGTAATTTTCAACTTGCGCCCATTGCCACTGGCATTGAGTATATTAAAGGTTTATATTACTATAAAAGTATGGAAAACAAATATTGAACTGATTTGAAGCATTATTAATTTAGCATATTAATTCTGTGATTCGGTCCCGAGATATTATTCGTTCTATTTATACAAATTATCCGATTCAAATGCAAGTTGTAAAATCTGAAATCAACTTATTCAGTTATTGTTATATGCAATATCTTTCGCATAATATCAATACCTCGATATATACCGCGTTTATACGTGTCCCAGGGCAAGCGAAAACGCAGATAGAGTCATAGGATATTTACTTAATCTCCAAGTACACTAAATTCCCTGAGTGTCAGTTTAATTTACAGTCGTTAAAAATACTGAAATAGACCAATAGACACAATCGTTGAAATCATGTGTTTATAACTATATATAACTTACATTTATTGTCAACAAATATTAACAATTTTTTCTGTGTTGGTGTAGTGTATACTCAGGTGAATATGATATTTGTGGTGTTACTCTAAGTGTATATCCACACCGGGCGAGCTTGAAAAATATGCCCGGCCACAGTGGGATTCGAACCTACGACCTTTGGAATAGGTCGTAGGTTCGTAGGTTCGAATCCCACTATGGCGGGCATATTTTTCAAGCTCGCCCGGTGTGGATATACACTCAGAGTAACACCACAAATATCATATTCACCTGAGTACACTACACCAACACAGAAAAAAAAAATTCATATTACTAGAATACATTGGTATCGAAGGAACTAGATTCTGTTCCGAAATATCACTTACTCGAACCGTCCTGACCGCGTAGCTCAGTTGGAAGAGCATTGGGCTAGTATTCCAAAGGTCGTAGGTTCGAATCCCACTGTGGCCGGGCATATTTTTCAAGCTCGCCCAGTGTGGATATACACTCAGAGTAACACCACAAGTAAAATATTAACAATTCTAGGTTTGATTTCTTCTCTTCATCACTATTATCACTTGAATGTGAGTCACCGTACGTTTCTTCATCACAGCTCGTTTTCCTCCCATGCGAATGTTCACTTTCTGACGTTTCTGACTCTCCTTTGAATTTGTACGAAGACATTTTTGAAATAGTAGTGAAATACAATAAAAACATTCGGCGTGTCGAGTGAATGACGTCACATCCTCTTCTAAACGCCTTCTCGCTTAATTGGGCGAGTTTAATGGCGGCCGTAAAATTGGCAAATAGGAATCGTAAAAACGTCAGGAAGATGAAGGTGTCACAGAACCAATCAAGAGAATCTTCAGTAATTGTAATATTAAGGTTGCCTTAAAACCCTATTTGACTTTAGGCCATATTTTCGCAAAGCCAAAAGATCCTGTTAAAACAAATCACAAAACTCGTACATTCTATACCATGCGGTGACTGCGAGAAAGAGTATTTGGGTCAGTCTAAACGCCAGTTTGGTACATGGCTAAGAGAACATCAAAAGGCTGTTTCAACTTTAGACAAGGGAAAATCAACTTTAGCCGAACATGTATGTTAGACCAAACACGAGATTGCGTGGGAAAACTCTAAAGTAATTACCGCAAACAATCGCTATGGTCAAAGACTTTGCCTAGAAGCGTGGCATATAAATATGAGTAATCATGCTTTGAATAGGGATGACGGTGCCTATTTGCCAGAGGAATATATGCATCTCATTGGCAGGTGACGTCATCCCTTGGGTATTTAAGAAGTCACAATTGCAATTTTAGATCACCCCTGACGAAGACACTAGACTGGAGTGTCGAATCGTTGGGTCTTGATTACAATTCGACTGGGCTTTGTAATCATTTATTTAAACCAGAGTAGCGAGCGAAACATGATTGATATACCCGGTTGCAGTGAACGAACAAACTTTAAAACAATAAAATATTCCTAAATGAATGTCTTTTTGAATTAATTTTGCGCCCTTGGTCGCAGTTGTTCGACCATTTTAGGGTGCACAGAAAATGGCCACTTTCTTATATTAGGATTTGTGTGACTATAAAATCCGGGAATATCCGAACAATCTTCACGATAAATTATTATTATATAGAATAATACAGATCATGTCGAGATAGATTTTTGCGTACATGAGATGTGTATTGATTACCAGAAATAACCGGATTCTATTGGAATATTGGATTCTCAACGATTTTGCAAGGCGCTTCTGAATTGTTCATTATCAATGTTCAGTTTATCCCATTTTAAACGTTGTATTATAAAAGTATTCTGAATAGTGTTTTTGGCAACATGTATTATCAATGGAATCTCCAGGCGATAGTAAATAAATACTACATATTTGCTATTAATGCAATTATTTTCTTTATATTTTAAAACGATTCGTTATCTACGTCCCATATTATCATATCTTTTGTATATAACACTTTTTAGATCGACCCTTGCCATATGTAAACATAAACAAAAGCGCGCAAAGCATTACCGTGAAACTCATTCTTTAAAACTAGTATGTTGAATTACTGTAGTCATGTGCTGTGTGCAAATTCTCAAAAACTTTACATCTAGGCGATTTCAAATGGCCCTAAAATGTTTTTAACGCTTTTTATACTCCATAAATCTTTAAACCA
Organism: Paramuricea clavata; assembly: GCA_902702795.2. NCBI lineage: Eukaryota > Metazoa > Cnidaria > Anthozoa > Malacalcyonacea > Plexauridae > Paramuricea > Paramuricea clavata. Next base: position 24,320 of record CACRXK020000566.1, read on the forward strand.
ATAAAAACGTATTTCCTAACAACTACTGTACAAAATATAACATGAAGCAGCCGAAGTAAAATGTATAAAATACATCAGGACCGTTGTTTGCAAAATTCCGTTGTTTGCAAAATTTGTTAATTTGTTTGAAAAGTAGCCCTGGGATATCTTGCTTTTTTAAATAAAAAGCTCGCAGCTTCATGAGTGAAGCAAAATCATTCGGCGCGTTGCAAAGCACTTAACGTTAACTAGCACTTAACACTATTTTTATGCAACTGATTTTGCAACAGATTTTTCGACCACTCCACTCACCAGAGAATTTGATGGTGAATCATGTTCTTTTGTCTTAATTCATGCTATATTTGATTTTTTTCTGAAGTATCTGTGTGAACATTGTGAATAATCATGCACTTTGAAGTTCTTTATACGAAAATTTGAAAATATTTATTGTTTTTATTTTGTGGTAGGTATTGCACAAGGTTCGAAGATCTCTCCTATTTTGTGTAATCTTTATTTGGGGCATATGGAAAGAGAAGTTTTTCCAGATGTTTTGTGCGACAAAGATTCGCTATTGATGCGCTGGATGGATGATCCTTTGCTAGTCACATATGACCTGGAGTTGGCAAAGCGTTATCTTACAACAACGCTTGAACTTGATCCAGCGTATAACTGCAAAGTCAACGTCGAGAAATGTCTGGTAAACTTTGATATCCCTGCCCAAAAGAAGATAAATCTGCTTCCTGAATGTGACTGTTGGATTTCCTGGTGTGGCCTTCTAGTGAACACGGTTACATTGGAAGTGAAGTATGATTACTCCAAAACCCAAGGTATGTTTTTTTGTGGATATATTATTTTAAAGCACACATGACACAGAATTTTTCTTCCCAGATTCTATCTGGCCCATTTGTTCAATTATTTGCTTCCAACAAAACAGAAAGGGTGTTTTGAGATTTTCGTTTATTATTATCGTTAATTGCAGTGGTGTACATAATCTGTTGAATTAAATAAAACTTTGTAAAAGTGTCTACTTACTTTTGTATGTAATTGTACAAATTAACATGTAAAACGCCCCTCCTTAGTCCTGTCTCAAGCCCAATTTACACTACATAACTTTTGACTAAAACTGTCGTATGCAACCTGCTTACAACCTGTTTAAATCCAGCTTACAACTGACCTACACTCGAGTTGTGTGCTTGATTTACACAGTACAACGCATGTTGTAAGCATGTTGCATGCGACAATTTTAGGCAAAAGTTGGAATGTAAATCGGCCTTAAACCTACCTGCCCAGTCCACAGATTTTGTCACTGTTTGTAACCTTTATTAAGGATTTTTGTGCCATTACAGGTGCGCGATCTAGTCCAGCTTGAGTAACCTTTTTCTGTTAACCTCAACAGTGTAAAAATCATATTGGAAATTTTGGATTGAAACCGTGCGTGGTAACTCTTAGTTCGCGCACTTGTATATATTTTTTTAAGAAAATATGCAAATTTCCTTATGTGACAGTGTCACATGCTCATCGCAGTAAACGTTGATTGTAACCATATAAGAAGTTGCCAAATCATATTTGTTCCTCTGCAGCCGAAACATATAATTTTTTGTGCTGGCTATAATAATACTGAAAAGATTTAATCAATTTTTACTGTCGATGCACTGGAAGTGTTGATAAAATATTGCACCAAATAATTCCTTTCCTCAATTTGATCAATTCATTTGATAGAAAATTGATCAACTTCCTGATACTTTTAGATGAGCCAATTAGATTTTGTTTCAGAACCAATTGACCAATAGGAAACGCACATGAAGTAAAAAGAAATTTGGATACGTATGAATTGATCAACTTGGGGAAATGAATTCATGCAATATTTTATCAACACTTCCATTGCATCAAGAGTATTATTATTGATCTGTAGAAATGAAGGACGTGAGGAATAGTTTGACCTTCGATGTAACAAAGACGCCCGGGATGAAGATGATGGAAAATTTGATGGCTGCCATGCAAACCAAGCTCCACCAATTATTCCTTCATCCCACCGTCAACTCAATCCGAACGGTCGAAACTAACCTTCAAGAGTCCTTCATGTATTTCGCCAGAAGATTTGACGCGTTTGTTTCTGAATTGCCACCACGTAAGCAAATACGAATTTATATATTTCAAAGCCGCTGTTCCAGACAACATTGGAGGGCGAGGGTACAAATGCCGCTTCACTATGTACACCCGGTGACCCGGAAAGGAAAGTGGGCTGATTGAAAATTTCATCAATGATTCTGGGTGTATCTCACTGAATTAACTTAATGTGGCGAATGTCAGGCGTGTAGTGAGTGCTATTTGAAAAATCTCAATGAAAATCCACAGTATCTGGCTCTATATTTTATAAATAGCTGATGGGGCCAGGATTGACACAAATGGCAAGTTATATATATTTATCATTTATAGACCCAGAGCGAGGGGGATTCGGCGTAATATTTCCCGAAGTGATGATATTTTCCAAGGGGCTTTGTCCCGAGCAAAATATCATCACTGAGGGAAGTATCGCCGAATCCCCCGAGCGGAGGGTCTATAAATGATATATTATACCGAAAGTTAAAGAACTCACCAAGAGTCTATCAAGTTCAGAATAAACTTTAGAACTTGCTGAATAGTGAATATTAACTACGCGAAACCATTTTTAATTTCTTATCTATACCTGAGTTTTTGACGTTTTCTTCTTAAAATATTTGACCAAGTATCCTTTGGATCGTTGAATGTAACATACGTGTTGAAATATTTTGTTAACTTAGTAAATCTTCTGTAGTTCTGTACGAAATTACAAACAACAGCTCTCGAACGCCATATTGTTTCAGAGCGTGGTGTCCACGCGTCACGCGTGAGCGTGGGATACTATAATATCCCACGGTGGATCTGCCGTGGGCTATTATAGTATCTCACACTGGATTGCGAAATCATGAATTTGAGTGAAATACCGTAAATAATCACACTATCACGTGGTACAAAGTTTTTTTAGATACGTATTCGTCAAGAAAACTATACTTTTCTGAAAACGCACGTGATGTGATATCACACCGGTGGTATTTGCATCCCCAAAAAAGTACTCTGGTCTGATTCGTAATAACTTCTAAACAAGTACAGCTTTTAAAGAGAAATAACTTGCCTCATAGAGAAAGGATTAACTTAGATTTTGATAACTTAGACAGTTGTGTTTCACTTAAAAATTCTCAAAAGTTTTCATCTTAAAAGTTTTCATCTTAAATTTTCAATCTTAAATTTTCAATCTTAAATTTGTCATTATGGAGCTGAATGTGTACAAATTTCAATCAAATTTTGTCCATACCTCTGTAAGAAGTGCCTCTTAGCGTTTTCGATCTAAAATTTGTTGTTTTGGGGCTAAATTTTTGCTTCAGTGGTTCAATTTCTCCTTCGTGATATATTCTGAATGCGTAATGAGCTAACTTGGATACCCACATATCGGAATTTTAATTAAATTATCACAAAAAATGTAAACAAAACCCGCGCATGAGCAGAACGGACTTGACAGCCTCTTTAATCATTTACAGCGTTCCATTTATTTAGTTTTGGTTTCAAATTAAGTTCACTCCAATAACCGGTGAATTATTCATACTTTGACACTTGTATACTATATAACAAAACACTTATTTACTAAGACCTCAGGAAAGCAGTGTGTTTTGTGGCCCCTCGACCGCGATTGTTGCCCTCGGCTCCGCTTCGGCAACAACAGCGGTCTTGGGTCCACAAAACACACTGTTTCGCTCGGTCTCAGTAATTAAGTGATAAATATATTATACTTATACGGAATTTTTAACTTCATTTCCGCTAGGCATTCAAGTGCATCAGAATCCCGACTTTTTCTTGAAAGGCGTGGAGAACATCATCCAGAGATACTACGTACTGGCAAGCAGGTTCTTAGATCGCACCATTACTCAAGAGAAAATCTTTTCCTTGTTCTACCAAGCTGTGTTGGAGCTCATCAGACGGAAATCAGTAAGGTATGGTGTATTGATTGATATGCTAAAAGGTAAGGTAAAGAGCCTATAATTCAACCTCGTTTCCAGGCTCTTCCCTCTTGAGGAGGAAAGACCCTGGTCGGAGCTGATCACGTGGCTTACAGAAAATTAATTGCCTAGGGGTGTGTGGGAAATGTATCAGATTACATGCTTCCACTTCCGCACTTAACACTTCGATCGCAAGGGGTGACATCACATACGCAAGTCAAAATACTTGCTAAATTTGATTTCTGTTTGCTCTTAAATTATAAAAATAATATATATTTACATTATTCATAAACTATATACGCACAAAGTCTCGCACAAACATAGCATTTATATTTTACGAGATTTTATAAGCATTTTAAAGTTTCCGTTGATATATTGATAGTCTGTTTGTCTTCAGTATATACGGCATTAGTTAGATGCTATATTTAATTCTAAAAAGTTGATTGCTATGTCTCACAGCAACGTGTGTTTATTTTTGCTGCCGAAGGCAGCACACTATTCTTGACGATTTGTTTTTCTCGCACCAGTCCGTTTCCGGCCGAGTTATGTATAGCCGAGTTATGTATAGGTGAATGTACGGATTTTCAGATTTATGACGTATTTTGACGTCACAGAAATTTACTGTAAAAAAATAACATACCCTGTCTGAGACTCGCGAACACCACCTTGGATTATTACAATTTGTAATTTGTAAATAACACGTTGCCTCCTGCCTCTTGTAAATTTTGATTCCAGGTTGCTGCAAATTTTATGTCTGGCTGTTTATCGAAATATTTTTTACGTCTGGCTATTTATCGAAAATATTCTTCAAGATAAGATGAAAGTTTGATCTCAAATAACAATGTGTTTTGGTCGAATTATTTTACCCATTCGGAAACGAGTGAATCCACTATTGGAACACACAATGACACAATTGTAGACGAAGGAAAAATTATCTGACTTGTAGGCTACAAATATTTTCCCTTAGTAATTTACATGTCAAGCAGTTACATGTGTTAAGATTGTTAACCGGGCCGGCTTTTGTAAAAGGTATGAATGTTTTGGTCGAATTATTTTACCCATTGAAACGAATGAACCCACGCACTATTGGAACACACAATGACACAATTGTATACGAAGGAAAAATTATCTGACTTTATAAATACAAATATATTCCTATAGCAACCCAGTGTGGATTGTTGTTTGCACACAGTAACTTACCAGCAGTTACATGTATTAACATGTCAACCCTCTTTTGTAAAAGGTATGACTGTCTGTAAAAATATGTCTCACATTTTGTATTTTCTTGAAAGGAACTAAATAATGAAGATGCTATGTGACAATTGAAATATTTCATCACTTATTATAATAAATAAAATAGCAAATAAGATTTTAAAGTCAAACATATACAGTACACATCTAACAGGACTGTATATAGCAGGGAAAGCAGCAGGGGGCTCCACGCACCCAACACCCCCCGCCGAAAACTAATTTTATAATGTGATTATGATTGTAACAGATAATTATGCAGTCAGGAAATAAAAATTTCAGGCAAAACTTTAATGTAATCATATGAAGCAAAAATTCTGTCACTTGTTGTTTACACTTGCCAATGTTAAATTTTCAGTAACATACCGTACACGAAACTATTCGAGGAACATGCAATACTGTAGCAAAGAGGTCAATTGTATATCGGACACCACTGAATAGTACAGAATGTTTTAAAGGTCATGAGTGAAGTATATAATTCAATTCCAGTCATGTACATAGTTAATGATATACCACTATGTTCGGTTTATATCGACACAGCGCAGTTATTGACCTGATCCATCCATATATAATATATAATATATAATATATGATTATTGTAGCTGTTAAGTTATTTTCCATACTAATGAATTTTGGTAAGATTGTCTTGCAAGTGGTTGTTGTGACGAAATTATCAAGCCAATATCCAGTCACATTTATTCATCATTGTTGTATTAATCTCTAAACAAAAACATTTAGCTAGAAAGCAAAATGACAATGTAATGAGGGCAGGTGGGGGTTCTGTTATTAGCATTTGAAAATGTTTCTAAAAATTTTGTAGTGGTATAAGTATTTTAAATTAACTGATAACATCTAAACTTTGCCTCTAACACTACATTTGATGACAGCTTAGTTGGACTGTTGTTTTGAACAGAAATTGTTGAGTTACAGAAATACAGGACAGGAGTAGGACCAGGATTTAATTCAACATTAGCTTCCTTTGATATTGTATATAATGTATAATGATTTGACAATTTATATCGCGCTTTGTACATGACAAAATGATCGAAAGCGCCTTACAAGTATGCTATGAAATACAATTACAACTATATCGAAACCAATATCAAGAGTACAGTTATCTCAATGGTCCAAAGATCAATTTAAAGCTAGTCTAAAATAATAAGACTTAAGATTCGAATCACGAATCTCCACAGCACTACGAATATTGCCTGCTATGTTTTGACTGTTTAAAATATCGCACAATGATTGTTTTACTGTATAAAGTTTTTGTGAACTAAGTTGACAAATTGCTTAAAATGTTTGTATGAACTAATAAAAATATGTGGCATTTGCACATATTTTGTATTTAAATATGTAATAAAAACATGTGATGTTTGACTACATACCAGATGAGGATAATTTTCCATATTGACAGACACTTCGTAATAATTTCGCAAGTAGAATAGCGAGAAAACAAGACAGCCAATTCAAGAATCGAGATAAAATCAAGATACTTTTGAAGCCAAAATCTGTGCCAAAATGGCAAACAATATAAACACCTGAATAACACGAGGCAAAACCATGCCCGTTCGCAGGTTAGATGATGGATACGATGTAGCATAATCGCTGGTTGGCTTAAATTATATAAGCTCGTCGCTGAATGGCTATGTGCTAACATACGGTACGGTACGTTTCCGATAGCATATATATCTGCTTCCAAGATACTAAGGCCCCGTTTACACTATACCGGATTACTTTTCATACCGGATTACTTTTCATATCACCTCCAAAGCGGAGTGATTTTTGCTCCGCGTACCGGATTACTGTGGCGTAGTGTAAACAGCAGCCGAATCCGGTATGAAAATCGCTACGCTCCGATGCAATTCGGTATAGTGTAAACGGGGCCTAAAATACAAGCTAGATCTCATGCTATTCCATGACAAGACAAAATTGGGATAGATCAAGCTACAAAGCTACTGGTAATAAAACCTCTTTATAATATTTATAATGTGCCTGGTGTATATTACCACAGAATACTACACAGAAGTCCATCTCCATTGTTTTTTGCGTAACCGTTATTCGTCATGATTCGTCACTCAGCAAGTACCGTAAACAAAAGCAGTCACCCCCCTGGACATGCGCCATTTTTAGTATTTCCAGGGGGGTGACTGCTTCTGTTTACGGTACTTGCTGAGTGACGAATCATGACGAATAACGCTTACGCAAAAAACAATGGAGATGGATATTACTAGTATTCTGTGATATTACTGTGATAAATACCAAATGATTGTGTATACGCAATACGCATATTATACAGCTATTTCAATTAAGGTTGTCCACGAGCAACGCGGAAAAGTCGAATACGAGCGCGAAAGGCCGCTGGGAATCGCTTTGAAAATTCATTAATTTGTTAGCGATTCCCAGCAGCCTTTCGCGCTCGTATTCGACTTTTCCGCTTTGCTCGTGGACAACCATAATTGAAATAGCTGTATACAGTCTCTTTTGTATAATTAAATATTCAAACTGTAGCGCACGCAACGAAAGAGTCTTTGTCTTTGACTTTACCATACGTTTGATTACCGGCAGAATTCTTGATCATAGAGTCTCAGCGATGCCAAAACGGTTTACATATATCACAGTCTTTGAAGGGCTTTTCACAGTCGGGAGAGCATGTTTAGAATTTACACACAGTTGGCCGCGGGTCACAGGATCTTGCTGTTTTATAGCAATTCCACGTCTCTACACGAGGTAAATTCGTTGGGTTTACGTATCGGACAGGACACACTTCAACACTGACAACGTCACAACCATATCGTTGTCTCTCGTTTGCTCGACCGGTCTAGAAGATTTTTACGGCGAAAAGCGTCCTTTCGTTGCCAAGCCCGGATCAAACTTCTCGCTTGACTAATGTAACCCAACACTCTATGATATAGAGGAAGTCGAGTCAAAATAAATACGAAATCTTTCAGGATTTCTGTTGCAAATTTAGATTTTATCGCCCGAAACTATAACACACAAGTTGTAATTTTCCAAGTGCAACAAGCGCACTCACCCACCACCCCTCCCTAAGTACAATTTCAATTTAGCACCCAGAATCCGGGAGCCACGTGAGCAGCTCCGACCAGGGTGTTTCCTCATCAAGAGGGAAGAGCCTGGGAACGAAGTTTCCTATAATTGTTTTCTTATCTTTGAGGTATATCTATGAAGGAGGATTATTTTATGAACTATATATACACTGTTAAAAAATCCTGATTTTTTACTGTACAAAGTACTGGCTGCTTGGGCACCAGTACTTTTTACTGTAAATTAACCGAAAATGTTAAATTGAAAGATGGCTGTATTTTTTACAGTTGTATTACCGTTTATTTAGACAGAAAAACAACTGTAAAAAGAAACAGAAAATAAAGGGTATTTTTACAGTTTTCTGTCATACTTTTACTGTAAATTAACAGAAATTAAAAAATCATCCAGACATTTACTTAAAAAATCATCCAGACATTTACATTTACTTTCGTTCACTGGTTGGAAAGAATGCCCACCTTGCAGTTATGCCGAAATCAATGTAATGATGACAGAGATTTATGATTTCCTTAAAATTTTTGTATTGTCCAACACAACCATTTGGTAATATGTCCTTAACATTTGCCTAACAGTTGTGCTACAATTGCTTGCAGGTCCAAAATTTGAAATGCTTTAGTACCCCGCAGCACTCCAAACGGGTGTTTATGTATCTTTTACACGTTCTTCTGTCTTTCTGGTTGAGTTCGTTCCAAAGTAAGGCAATATCAAAAAAGAACGACGAGGCTTCAAAATATCCCCCCTTCTTTTTCTTCTTTTCTTCCATTCCAAACCTCCCATGTCAACGTTTGGAAGGTCGTCCACCATTGATAAATCTTGGACGTTCGTCGCCGGTTGTTGCTGTTGGTGGTCCTGTTCTTGTGCTGGTTGTTCTCGTGGTTGACGACGCAGTCGTTTTGCTTTGAAATTTATAATTTATAGATAATTGAACTCCACATCATAATTTATAGGTAAGTGGATCATTTCCTTAGTTCTTCCAGTGATATATGGTTTATCGTCCGCATACACTTTGATTGATTTACAAGGGTAAAAGGTATCAAACATGTTGTTTGTTGTCTCAAGAAATAAACTCATCCCATCATCGACTTCAGCAGCGTTAAATACAAATGACCAATATATTCTCTAATGTACTGCTGAAGTTGAAGTATAGATGAGTCTCTCAGCGGTGTTACTGTTCTATTTCCTTTTTTGTTTCGTAACTGATTTCGATTTTTTGGTCTCCATACAATTCGTCTGGAGATCCCACATCATAATTTATAGATAACTGGTTCCCCCACATCCTTATGCATAATAATAGTCCACACCATTGACGATGTTTTCACTATTTATGCTTTTTCAGCCAGCGTAGCACCTTCCTTCTTTTCTTTACCTTGGGTGTTGCTCGATGATTTGCTTTTTTCGCACGTTTCTGGTGAGCATTTTTGAAACCCATTTCAAAGAAATACCATGGAGTACAGCCTTGCTCCTTCAATATTTCAATAACAGCCTCGGAATCAATGTTAAAATGTGCAACTGCATCCTATATACCCAATTTAAGGGCATTGGCACCCACAAAAATACTCTTTGGTAGCCTGTTCCAATCATCCCATTTAGCGACTCATTCTGGTTTTGTGTTTTACCTTCCAGACATTTACTCAAAAGTGTGTCTGTACTAAGTCTGGCATAAATTCGTTTAACTATTGAGTGGTTGCAAAGAATGGCCACCTTGCAGTTATACCGAAATCAATGTAATGATGGCAGAGATTTATGATTTTCTTAAAATTTTTGTATTTTCCGACACAACCATCTGATAATATGTCCTTAACATTTGCCTAACATTTGCGCTACAATTGCCTGCAAGTCCGGAATTTGAAATGCTTTAGTACCCCGCAGCACTCCAAACGGGAGTTTATGTATCTTTTTCTGGATCAAGTTACACATTCTTCTGTCTTTCTGGTTGAGCTCGTTCCAGAGTAAGCCGATATCAAAAAAGAACGACGAAGCTTCAAAATATTTTTTTCCTCTCTTTTTCGTCTTTTTTCCATTCCAAACCTCTCAGGTCAACGTTTAGAAGGTCGTCCACCATTGATAAATCCTGGACATTCGTCGCCGGTTGTTGCTGTTGCTGTTGGTGGTCTTGTTCTTGTGCTGGTTCTTTTTTTGACAACGCAGTCATTTTGCTTTAAAACTTATAATTTATAGATAGCTGGATCCCACATCATAATTTATGGTAACTGGATCCCCCACATCCTTATGGATAATAATATTCCCGATCATTTACAATGTTTTCACTATTTATGCTTTTTTTTAGCCAGCGCGGCACCTTCCTTCTTTTCTTTACCTTGGGTGTTGATCGATGATTTGCTTTCTTTGCACGTTTCTGGTCAGCATTTTTCATACACATTTCAAAGAAATACCCTGGAGCCGGTTGTTCAAAGCTGAGTTAGCTCAACCCTAGGTTAACTTAAAATTCAAAGCAAACATGTCAAGATGATGTTTATAAATTTTGAAATATTTCTTCAGAGATCTTGTCTGAATCAGTAGGAGTTGTCTTCTCTGAAGTTTTGAAATAAACAGACATGCAGAAATACATAAATTAAAACAGCAGATTAAATATTAACCGAGGTTTAGCGTTAACCCACCTTTGAACAACCGGTCCCAGGAACAACCGGTCCCTTAATCTTCAAGAATGTGTCAATATAGTCAGTAAATAAATTATCACTCATTTCTGGAAAATGCCAATTGCAGCGTAACCCACATTCCTTCCAAAGCTCGTTCTTGATCCATGTGATGGCAGCGTTCTTGCTGCAGATTGTCTGTACAAAGCGGAAACATAAGTTTACCGTGAGCTCTGTACGGTAAAACGGATGAAAAGACCCCACGGAGGTGCAACGACGTATTTAGTTAAGCCAAAGTATTCTGATACATCTTCAGAAAAGTGTTCTGTAATAATCTCAGGACGTTTGAGGATATAGGGGCAATACTTATTTGACAATGGATAAAGGCTTGTGTAGTTATAAAATACTTTTTCATCCTCCTGACATTGATGAAACACTTTTGAAGATTTGTTCTACCACCATACAGCGCATTCCGGGGCTGATACTTCAAAATTATCAAAGAACGCTTTCATTTCTGGGTCATATTCAATCATGCGTTTAAGCTGACATCCCCACAGTTCAATCACATTGTAACCATCAGATCGTAAATATCGTGTTTTCTCTAAGGTGCGTTGATTCAGATCATGGATAGTGACTTGATTTACTGGTTGAATCTTTTTACCTTTTTATCCGTGCTAAGGGCAAATCCTTGGATAGTCGATCACGCAGGCTTAACAACAAGGCACATAAGTAGGAAACTTGTATATCTTACTTAACTTAGTATTCCCGTCCATAGCGCTTGAAAACCCATCCCAGAATTCCTGCCATTCGTGAACATTTGCTGAAACCTTAGGTACCTTGAGTCTGGGTAACCGTACTTGTTTAGTATTCACTTAGACGATGTACTGTGCAAAGGCCCTTTGATATTCAAACCTGAGTAACTTTTAATTCTTAAAATTAGTGTTCGCACCTCAGCCTTTATGTTTTCCGATTCTTCTATTTCAACATCAATTTCTGCCTCGAGATCGTTGTTGCCACAAAGTATATTTAATAAAATCTCGTCGTTGAGATTTTTTGATCTTTTAGCTTGTCCGTGAATGCAATCTTTTTCTCTTCCAGCACTGCTTTTCCTTCTGCCGTATCTTCGTACGACACTATTAGTTCGTTACTCATTCGAATAAATTTCTTTCCGTAGCTGCGATGCGCTCCGCGCACTTTTTATCCACTTCTTCACTAACTCAGCCATTTTATGTTTCAATCCGGGTTGTCAGGGACCAGGTTTCGCAAACTCTACCCACAGTTCATCCAGTTTTCGCTTTCTCAAGGAGAAAGTCATCGAGATTTTGTTCATGTAGATGAAGAATTAAAAACCCGAAATCAGGGTCAGAAGCTTCATCATAGAAACAATAAGAGTTGATACTTGATTATGTATTTGCACATATTTTACTGTAAAACCATTATACAGTATCCTTACTGTAAACATTTAGTTTACAGCAGAAGTTTAGGTGAAACCACAGATTTTACTGTAAAACCACTATACAGTATCCTTTCTGTAAATATTTACAGTAGGATTAACTGAAAACCCCCCAGGAATTTTTAACAATGTAGATGAAGCACAGGTTTCTTTTGAAACCTGGCTCTAAAAAATAATCGCTTTTTAATGCAAAGTTTCTTCGAAAGTTTGCAGTATTGTGATGATGGCGAATTGAAACGAGTGATTTATCGTACTTAGTGCTTTGAATGTTATTTAGGCAATTTCAATTGTCTTATTTAAAAATTATTGAGGCCTTTTGCCAAGTTCACAAAAATTTAGAGGAAGCGTTCTCGTCATTGTAAATTTGATAACATTCGCTTTCCATGTTGTGTAAAGAATCTTTACCACGGAACATTCGATTTTTCTTTGGCAGTGCAAATGATCGTGTCTATCAAGTTATCCCAGCGTTCTTTGACCCCCCAGCCGCGATCAAATCAGATCATGTTAGCGGCATCGAGTGAATCACTTAAATAACGTCACCCGAAGTTCGAAGGATAAATGGATATCAGCCTTCACTGTCTTCACAAAGTGGAAATATTTCCATATGCATCGGCCATCATTCGAATATAGAATAAAAAAAAAGTATGACTGGTTTATAGTTTATTTGTCAGGTAATTTGTATATAATTCTCGTTTTCTCTAACTTAAATAATATGACTATTGATATAATAGCACTCCTCATATCCTTCTGCGTAAAAATACCATAAATGATTTATTAAAAAACCTCTCATGCCCCTGCCCCCCGTCTTCGCAGCCTTGCCCCTGTCACTTGCAATTAATACAAAATATAAATTAAAATTCCAGGACAATTATATTATATTTACATTATATTGTTTAAAATATAGATTACAAAATAATAAGCCGCAATATAGAACCACTGGTAAAAACTCAAGGGCCTAAATAGAGGAAATATTGCATAATTCATTTGAATGATAATTCATTTGTTTGTTAAAATAAAAAGACTATATATTCAGTATTATTCATGTAGTTTTCATCATATCTAATGAGTTACATTATGTGTAATTCCATGTCAATTCATCCAAGAGGGTAGAACCTCCCCTCTTGGACTTTATTCAAATTTGACGGAAATAACGTGAGATATGCAAAAATGAAAAATTTTCGAATTGTAGTTTAATTATTTTACCAGGCGTCGGACTTCATACTTTGAGAAATTTGATCAAAAATGGGTGTGGCTCGAGGAAATGTTCTCGGATAGCGGTTCTGCAGTAAAATAGTAACACAATCTTGATTATTTGAGCTATAATAAAACAATTTGGGACATTGCATACTTAATGCTGTAGAATTAAAAAAAAATTAAATTATTATTATCACCCCATTTCAATTTTAGATTCTGGAATGTGGCGAACATTGTAGGGTAATTTGATCAATTGTTCTTCCATAGGCTTCTAACGTTGCACAAACTTGAAAATATGTACCCAATATCATTATGGCACATCATTATAGATGCTTGTAAGTCATGATAATCACACTGATAATTAGGGATGAAACTATTTTTACCTTAGAAGCGGAAAACATTGTTTTCATTTATTTCTCAAGGTCCAAACTGATGATTCTGGTGTAGTCACTCTCACTAATTTTATACATCCGACCGGTTGTTGTGTCGGGAGTGGTCCACTTTGCATATGAATATGTCAAAAGGCACCCAAAACTGGTCGTCTCTTACCGCCACGTAAAGTTTAAACTTGGCCCTTGTGGGTGCATGAATTTGACAAGAATGTCTTCCTGCTCTTTGTCTATTTCTTGAACTACTTCAACCCACCAGAACGAATCATTTTGACAAGCAATAAATTCCATGATCTTTACGTCAGTCAATTCCATGATCTTTATGTTTACCTGCTGCTACAGTGTAAAAAATTTAAATATTCCAGCTGCAGCTTCATCATCACGAATCCTCATGGATCTAACATGCCCTTCAGAAAGAGGAGAAAAATGACGATAACTCCTTATTCAAGGATTTTTTTCCACTTTCACATATGGTATACAGCATTGGTCTGATACGTGTCATTTATATATTTTTGTAACCTTCAGAAATTTGTTGCATTTACTGTTCTACTCACAGTAATTGGTTCGTTAGTTTTTGTAAGGCGGGTAGGATTTTTGCATAAGGGTGACTTTGCTAGCAACGTCCAACTATTTACATATCTAGGGTTTTCATGTAGCGATTGGGACGCTTCTCCAACTTTTTCATTGATATGGCTTTTCAGTCTACTCGTGTCCTCGGCATGTGGTCGAACGTCAACTTTGTTGTACTTTCTTTCTCGCAATGTTGTCAATGAATGGTGGGACACGAGAGGTTCCCACTCCGATTTTAGGAGTTTAAGAAACAACGTTATCACTTCAACGTCATCCATTTCGCTCATCCATTTCACGCATTTCTGCAAAGCGTATTGAAGCTTCGACGCGAGCGAAGGAATTAGGACATTTGAACGACCATCAATGATGTGAAATCCGCAAACTCTCTTCACCGCTGCGACGATACTGTCAAACTTGTTCGGTGTTATATAATCCGACAACTGCGCGGCTGTTGTATCCTGCCCATATCACGTGCACGCGCACGTGAACAATAACTAACTTCGTTTTTGGACTTTAGTTGTTGTCTTTCAATTTTTCACTATCAGCATCGATCGCAGTTGCCACATTTTCCTCAAATGATGCACATTCATACTCGATCTATTTTGCCTTTTGCCTCACTATTGACTGTATGTATTTATAGGAGAAACTGCTAGCTCTTCAAAACTGGTGTTCATTACTTCTCTTGCAGCCTCTTTGGTTACATCTCGTTCAAATGATGTTATTTCACGGTTATTTTCTTAATTTCCTTCTTCATTTCTGACTTTCTGATAACAATTTACATGCCATCGCTGATACGAGTCCGGTATGAATAATTCTATGGGCATTATTGCAATCTTATCACTGGATCGAGGTAGAATGCTGTACATGAAAAGGTGATTTTGCCTGCTATTTGTTGCTTTCTGAACGCATGGCCCCAGCCACTTGAGCATTGTAGCGAAACCTTTTCAGAATAATTGCATACTTTAGGGTTGCCATGACAGACGTGGGATTTACTCAATTCTTCCACATTCTTGTCGAACTGGGTCACTGTCTTTGCATAGGAAATATGCAGAAGAACCAGATGTATGCAGAGGCTGTTGGATGAATTACGCCTCGGGTATTTCAGCAGAATTTTAAGGAAAATTGCAAATAAGCGAGGGTTTTTTATTCAGCTGTTTTTAGTATAAAGTTTCTTTGAAACTTTACAGTATTGTAATGTGTGGCGAAAATTCAAACGAAACAGTCAATATGTAAATATTTCGTGGGATGTATACGGTTTATTTTCGTAGTGATTTATTGTACTTTGTGCTTTAAGGTTATTAAGGCAATTTCAGTTGTATTAAGCAATTTCATTTTGTCTTACTTATTTAGTCTATGTAAATATTTACCATCAATATGCAGGCTTTGTCAGACAAGGCATGTTCATTATACCACAAACATGCAGCAAGACCTTGGTAACCACTGCCAGTTTCAACTGAGTGACACACTGCACTACGATTAACGTCCTGTGACCTCCCTTGGTTGGTGGCACTACTCAATGTAGGAAATTGACTCACCACAAGAATTCCAGTTGAGAGAAAAATCCAATAATAATAATAATAATAATAATAATTTTATTTGCACACATACAATTACATAGGAAAAAATACAAGAAAGATAGAAAAAATACTGTGAAATAATGTGCAAAATCACCTATAATAACCATAAAGGGCTAATCTAGATAGGTAATCTGCTAAACAACAACGTCTATAAGTTAAGTGCACGCATAATAAGTAAGGTAGAGGAAAAATATTGTTAAAGTCGTCGTAAAATTATCATTTTAATATGAAGCAATCAAAAATAATTTAAGTCGCTTTTTGAACACTTGTTTATCTAGCATTTTCAGGGACTCCTCAATAGAATTCCATAAATGTGGACCACAGTATCTAATATTAAAGATACCATAGTTAGTTCGAATCTTAGGTAGAACATAGGATAATTCAGATGATAGCCTAGTATTATAGTTATGAACATTCACCACTTTTTTGAAAAAATCAGAAAAAATAAGCGGAAGAGTACCATGATGAAATTGATACATAAATAAGACCGTCAAATAATGAACTATATATATCAGGGAATTTTAGTAAGTTTAATTCTTTAAAAAGAGAAGAAGAGTGAGTTCTAGGAGATGAGAAAGTTATAATACGTATTGCCTTTTTTTGTAATAAAGTCAATGGTAAAATGTTAGTTTTGTAAGTATTATCCCATACAATAGCACCATATATTAAGAATGGGTAAATTATAGAGTAATAAATCTGAATTAATTCAATATGAACAAAGCTACGAAGCCTTAATAATATTCCAATACCACGGGATATCTTTTTACAAAGTTCCTTAATATGCTCCTTCCAACTAAGATTAGAATCAATAATTACTCCTAAATATTTTAAACTACTTTTTTGAGTGAGAACTTCATTATTGATAGAAAGACAAACATTTTGATTAAGTTTCTTTTGAAAAGGGTGAAAAATAACAAAGTGCGATTTATCAACATTTAGTGATAATTTGTTGGCACATAACCATTTATGCATATTAGTTAATTGTTGATTCAAATGCAATTCAAGAGACGATAATTTATTGTCAGAGTAGAAAAGATTTGAGTCATCGGCAAAAAGATGAAAATCTAATAAATCAGATGAGCTATCAAAATCATTGATATATATTAAGAAAAGTAAAGGACCCAATACTGAGCCTTGCGGTACACCACATACAACTTCATTAAGATTAGATTTTACATTACCAACAGAAACAAACTGTTTTCTAGCTTTCAAATACGAATTAAACCATTTAATGGTTATACCTCTGATTCCATAATGCTGCAATTTATATAACAAAATAGAATGTTCAACTGTATCAAATGCTTTACAGAAATCAAGAAATATTCCACAAGAAACAAGTTTCTCTTCAATTGCTCTTTGAATTTTATCAACAATAAGAATTAAAGCATGTGATGTAGAGTGATTTTTCAAAAACCAAACTGTGCAGGAAATATAACATTTTTGTTAAGAAAATCTATCAGCCTAATATACATCAATTTTTCTAGCAGTTTACTAAATACAGAAAGTAAAGAGATTGGTCGATAATTAGATAAATACGAACTTGGACCTTTTTTATAAATGGGTACATGCAACTTGTGCAATTTTAAGATTGCTAGGTACAATTCAGTTGAAAATGAACAATTAAAGATATAACTTAATGGTAAAGATACATGGGTTTTGATAATCTTCAATAAATTAATTGGAACACTAAATGGCACAGATTATTTACCCAGTTTTAAGTTCATAATTAAATTTTCAATCTCATAACTATCAGTTGGAAAAAGCATCAAGCTATTACTTAAAGGCCTTTTAAGAAAACTATTAAAAGTAGAATTAACACTAGGAATATTTGCAGCAAGCTTAGGTCCAATTGATGTAAAATAATCATTAAATTTAGAAGCAATATCAGTAGGATTAAAAATTCTTTCATTTTCCACCTCAATTAATGTTGGAAAGGTATGATTAGCTTTTTTTAATGTAATTAGTTGTTTAATTCCCTTCCAAACATCTTTAATGTTATCCTTTCTCAATCGAAAAGAATTGTTATAGTAATTCTTTTTACTTATAAGCAATAAATGTTTTAGTTTATTTCTGAATGATTTAAATTTTGATAAATAATAATGATTTTTTGTCTTAAGATATAATTTATAAAGTTTATTTTTATTTTTAATTGAACTTCTCAAACCTTTTGTAATCCATGGTTTAGTTAACCATTTAACTTTATTTTTAGACATTTTTTTTAAAGGAACATGTTTATCAATAATTGTAATAAGTTTGTCATAAAAAGTATTAAATGCAGTATCTACATCATCGGTATTTGTAACAGTATTCCAATCCACGGCAGAGATTTCTTCATTAAAATCTTCTTCATTATTGTGTGAATAATCTCTTATAAAAATTTCTTTATTATATGTTTTACACTTCAGTTTACTTACAATAAGAAAGTTTGGAAGGTGATCAGAGATGTCATAAATAAGATTCCCACTGATAGTAACATGTTCAATAGAATTAAAATAAATGTTATCAATCAATGTAGCAGAGTGATCAGTAATTCGAGTGGGCTGAAGAATATATGGTTGAAAGAAATAGGAAGGCATTGCATTGAGAAAGTCATCAGTACCATCATGAGACTCACAGTTTAGTAAATTAATATTAAAATCACCCATTACTACACAACATGAGAATAATGCAGATATCTGACATTTTCTGTAATGAATGCACAGTAGGAACATCAAATTTAATACAGGTATTTGAACCTAAGTATAAAATAAAGTAGGTTTGAAAATCAGTGGCAATTTAAACGGTTACAACTTACTATTCCGTACAAACTATATTCATAACATAAGAAATTCATAGCTCTGCACACTCACACGTGTTGTATCTTTGAAACTGCTGTGGATAGGTTTTTCACACCAATAAATCTGTATTCCTCGAGCTGTTCTGCAGTTTCAGCATCCTTATTTATTTTGTGGCGAACACGTTGTGCCTTCCTTCTTCACGTGCCAACAATAGTTTGAGAAAGAGGGACATGGCTTACATCTTCTGTGTTCAACGTTTGACACGAGTGGCACTTTTAAGTTGATCTCAATCATACTTTTCGTTTGCCTGGCAGAAAACTGTCCTTTTCTCTTTCTTTTGTACGAAGATATATCTTTTCCACCAACCATTTTAGAAGTTCAAAACCAGTATTTGACTGTTGTAACTTTGATAAATTTTCAAATTTATTTTTGGTCGTGCGATACGGAGCCAAATAAAAACGTGCCCGCGGTTCAAATGAACTTCCAAATACTTCATGTAAGACAAAATAAAGTCTATCAAAAGGATTTGTTGCTTTCTAGGGACTTTCGTACAAACAATAGTGCAAAATTGAGCGAAAAACAAAAATGTTGCCATGGTAACTAACCTTTGATTTAGCACAGGGTAATTTATAAGCCTTTAAAAAATGTTAAGGATTTAGAATTTAAAAAAAAACCTGTTTGGCCATATGTTAGTTGAGTACTTAAGTCCGCAAATATGATGAAAATTTCCATTTTTTTCGAAATTAATGAGTTAATATAAATATTAATATAAATATTAATATATATATTAATAGAAACAATAACAACATTAGTAAAAGCCTTGAAGATGGGGCAGTAATAATTTTATACCTGTTTATGATAGTGGAATTTTAATAATAATGTTAATCGAATGTTTAGTTTTATCATTGAATTTACTGTACAATCAATTTAACTGGAGAAGATGTATGAGTCATGACAGACCAAATTGAGTCAACCAACAATATAGAACTAGTTCATGGGCTATCATATCTTGATTTTGCTTCTTTCATACACACACAATTTCAATTTACGGTCCCCGACACAAAAAGGGTCGACCTCTGACAAACACACTACACTATTTGCATACTAGTAGACATACTTGCATGCAACAACCCCTCGCTTATATTCTCCAAACATTGTCTCAACATGAAGTATTCGTAATTACGCCAACATTGAAGGCAGGCTCGTGTTGCTCACGTCATGTTAGTCATGGCAACACGATAATTGTTTTTTAAATTTTTTGTGTCAACCTGCAAACAGTAGACGAAACTTGAACACTTTTAAGTACAGAACTATCAATTTCTAAAATATATAAAGTAGGTATATGATTTTGGTTTCTATGTGCTTTATTTTAATTAATGTAAAATTGAAAACGAAACTCCACGTAAAACGTTTTTGCATGTGAATTGAGATTAACTGCAATTTGAAATGAAATAAATTTAATTCTTACAGAACGCTAATGAAAATGATATGCTTTCCTTTTTCTCATGAACTTCCACAAAATTAATTTAACTATGAAACTTTCGCATACAATACATAGGAAAGACTTGAACAACAAGAACAAAGTATATAATAATAATACAAAGCCGTACAAAAACAATTGAAAAAACTTGCCCAATAGGCTAAATTTAGGATTTCTCATACTAAATCAATTCTTATAAATGTTTACGTTTAAAAATTGAAAAACGTTCTATAATGTGTTATGTGAAATGATTTTCCAACCTTTCTTAGATGTAATTTTTATATTTCCCCCCTCTTAACTCCTGGCAAACAGCCATATTTTGAGATCAGTGAGATGACAACCCATACATCCATGAACCCATGAACCGCGCCCGCGATATTTGATGAACTTTAGACTTCGCTAGTGCATTCCTTTCCCCTTGGTGTAAATAGCCGGGCGGAATTAGTTCCCTCTAGCCGAGCTTGCGCCCGGAACAGCGCTCCGCGCCATTGGCTCGGGGAGCTCGTTAAGTTTTTAATTTTGTCAAAAATGGGCAAAATGGCAAAAACAGTGAAGTTTAACTCTTTTAACTTTCGAACTAAATATATATAGAGTAGTTATTTTCTTTTTTTTCTCTTCTAGCTTCAATTTATGGTAAGATTCAACATTGAACGCTTCACAAAATGTTAATTTAACTTTATATTATACATTCTTGTTCTTTTTTAACAGTTTTTGCCGATTAAATTAACTATTTAACTTAGTCTTTTATTACTAGCAACGACATCGGTTTTATTATACAGTCTTGTTCGGCCGGAACGGCGATTGAGAAAAATCTTTGAAATGGTTGGATAAAAAACATGGTTGGATAATGTGATATGATTATTAATATACACCTGATATGTAATTCCAATTATACTGTTATTTAAATCATGGTATATTTTTAAAATAAAGTTACTTTTGAACGGCATTCAAAGTATTTATAAAAAGAGCCAGAATGATGATCTTTTCCTGAGTTTGGAATGTTTGTGTAGTTGTTTCAGTGTTTTAAATGAATTAGTAACACCATTTTTGAAGTTGAAAATTGTCTGTTTACCCCAAACAAATTCTCACCTTTTCTCTATCCCGTCTTTAAAACCAAAAATTCTGTTGGATTCCAGTTTGGTCTTTGCCTGAAGGTTGTTTCAATTATGAATAAAAAGTCGCCCAACCCATAACTTGCTAAATAGTTCGTAGTATAGATACTTAGCTAACATTAGTGTTATACTGCATTAGGAGTAGTTGTATTGTGTAATTGCATTATCAATTCTTTGTTAACTCTTGCAATATATAGTCTTCTAGCAGTGTGTGGTAGTTGCCTTATCAATTAGTGCTTTGCTAATTACTTGAGGGCTCCTGCTTGACAGTCTCTTTGAATGACACCTTGTATTTCGATCACTACTGTTGTTCAGAACTGTGCTTTTCCTGATGATGTTGCCTACATGTTGTTCAGAACTGTGTTTTTCCTGATGATGTTGCCTACAATACTTGCCTGATGAATCAGAGAGTTTTGAAGGAGCAAAAACTATTCACCAGCAAATTATCGATCGTATTACATGGTCAAAAGAACAACTTTTAAAGACAAGGGCAAAGTAACCAAATGAATGCTACGGATAGATTTACTAAAAAAGCCGCTCTGGTTTTCCTGGGGTAGTTTCCATATCCTTCCAATGAAAGAAAAGAGAATAATGCAGATATATGACAAATACGTTCAACAAAGTTTATTTAGACTGTTCATCTTGATAACCTAATGCAATAACTTGCTCCACACAACAACGAATGGCTGCTTGCTCAACACAAAAACTTGTTATTTGTCCTAGAAGGCTGTATTGAACAAATGCGAGAGCACCAAGTACATTTGTCGTTTTAAATTTGCCTCGACGGATTAACAGTGTCAACAGCTGGACTGCACAACCACAGACGACTTTCATCCAGGATAACACAACTTACTGTGTATGATTGGTATAATGGTACGGGAAATCCATCACCAAGCAATAACACAAATAAACATCCCTCTTCAGTCAGCATTAAAAATAACTGCCCCGCCCCTGTATGCATTTCCCACCAATTCACCCATCAACTTAAAACATTATGTTAGTTTGTAGAACATGTCAATTAGAATCAACATTAACATTTCCTAGCTACCTAAATACCTTTGTTTTGTTTCTAAATTTGAACTTACCTAGCTGCTCAACTCCATTTACCACCAAGATATCATTCCTTTTGACACATTACCCTAGTTTCCTGTGACAGCATATCCATAACCTTAACAACATATCAAGTGCTGCTGCCCTGTTGACGACATTTCCATCAACTATATGAGGCTAAGAAGTCTTCACGCTTAGAAAGAAACATATTGCTGGAAGACATCATTCTAAACAGTCCTTACCATATACTACCAAAAGGTGGTTCACATGTATGCTAATACAAAATGGTGGACATGAATTATAGAATTGCTCAGCAAAAATGCTGGAAACTCGAGTTTGTTTACAAATTCCACTTGCTCAATACATGGCTATTTGTGATGATCCGAGAATTCAAATTGGTACTCTAGTATGCCAGAAGTTATCCTTCGGAGGTGATACACTTGCAACTGTTACGTTCTTGTCTAATGTGACCATAATTGTATATTTTTGGGATTTTCGTAATGAATATGGGAAACAAATGAAAATGCTGAATCATCGAAAATGTTGAAAATATTGAATCACCCGATTGATACTTTATTGCCCGAATCTTCCATTTTCATGTATGGTTAAGTGCACAATTACAAACAATGTTTCTTCAGTCAAAGGAAGGTGCATCGAGAACTTTTAGCAAAATTTGGCAAAGTCGATTGCTTACATGGATGTTCGTGTATATGTTACTGCTGTCTAGCCAAGAAGTGTCATTCTAATCTATACAAGACTGTACTCGAAATGAAGGTTAATTAGCTGAAGTGAAACCTGATTTGAGCTGTCAAGCAGAATGCTCGCAATCTACCTTAAAATCAAACTCTAACACATTTTAATATTAATCCTTCAGGCTATCCTGGCTAGTGCTTCCTCTCTTGCCATGGTTCTCGGCCTCAATCTCACACCAGAGAATGTTGTCCTTTTCATAAGGAATGTTCTTTATCAGAATAAAATTAACTGTTTGTTAAAGCTGTGCAGAACTCACACAATGTACGGCTGGTGGGACATCTGTCATCTCCACTCTTCATGAGATGCTGCAGTAAAAATTGGGTCCAGGTTCTTCCTTTTTTCCCTCTATATGATTATACCCCTTCCGTTTTCGGGTTCCTCTTTTGCCATCCATTCTTTCAGTTACTTACAGGGATAGGGTGAGATTAAATTAAATACAATACGTTTGTAAGAATTGATTCCGTATGTGTCTGTATAAAACCACGTGTAAATTGATTTTTAATGTCCTTCCACAAAAGTAACTTTGTTGTAGAAACAGACTGGTATTTCAGTACTATATTACCACACACTTTCCTTTACTATTTTAATATCTGTTGTGATGGTAATATTTTCAAACTATCATGTTGGCACAGAAAAAAATGCTTCAAGTTATTTGATGAGAACGTCTTTAAATCTAAGATGTCTAATCCTATCACATTATATAACCAAATTTCAGTTATAAACATTGCACACCTCAAGTCTAGGTTAGACATACAATATTTTGCTCATGCTGGCAATGCAATGGGTGAAATTTTATTGCGTTCCCTACACAAAAGCAGAAATTGTATAGATCATGGTAAGTGCGGCAACATAATTATTACCAGATATATGTGACAATTGTTGGCGAAAATTAAAATGGTTTAACTTTCGGCAACGATTGCGAGGTTAATAATTCCACCCGGCTATTTACCCCCGGTGAAAAGGAAAGCGTTAGCGAAGTTTAAAGTTCATCAATGTTTGCCGGCGTGGGATACCGTGTGTTGTGGGTGATCATCCTCACTGATATAAAAATAAAGCGGACTGTCATGAACAGCAAACACTGATTGGTCCATTTTTATTTTGCAATATAACGATTGCATGAGGACAGCGAAATAGGAAACTTTCCGGTTTTGATGATTTCTTTCGAATATATTTAATTTTTGCAAGATTTTATCAATTTCAAAAAGAAGGCGGAATAATTCTTAAAAGAAGGGAACAAAGGTGCCGAAGTTAACAAATGAAGGTTTGTTTTAAATATTGATTTATTGTTTCCTTTATAATTGCTTTAAAAGCTGATCGTTGTGTATGTTTTAAATGAAAAAAAGACAGGATATAATTTCAGTCTTGAATCTTTATTGATTACCCTTTTTCTATCATCTGAAATTTTTAAATAAAAATGAAAGCAAAGTTATTTGCATGAGAATGTGAAATCATTTTATTTCAAACTTAATGTTTATCGATAAATGTTAAGTTTAGTTTAGATTTATAATGAACATTTTAAAATGTTTTGCGAAGCGTTTGTGGTTGAATTTTACCCTAAATTGAAACTTATATTACATATAATATACCTAACATATATATGTTTGGGAAATTGATAATTTTGTAATTAAAAGTGATATTTTTATGGGATTTTTCATTTCCAAAATATTCTTAATGAAAGTATGGTGTTACCATGATAACTACATTAAATACTTTTTGATTGGAAAATACAATGGTTTTGGCAGCAAGCCGAGGGTTTCTGCATGCATGTATTTTCTAGAAATTTAATATTATGATGAATTAAAATGTTTATTATTTGTCGCACGACTGCTGTAAAGAGGGGAAGGGAATGTTGAAGAAGGCTTCGAAATGATAAGGCCGTCATTAAGATCCTGAATTTTGAGTGTGATATGCCTTCCTAATAAAATATTTAACAATTATTCTCCGAAGGTGAGGTTATTACCGATGAATATTCACCGAGACGAAGTCGAATTAAAGTTATGAAATGAAACTGTTTTGGGGCAGTTCACATCTATTATTTTAGTGATGCAGTGTTTTTTGTATGCACACGCTTTCAAAATGGCTTTCTGTGTGAATTTATTGCTTTATTATCAAGTTGTTTTTTCTCGATTTCTGCTATATAATCCGTGCGTCGTATGGTTTACAAAATATGAATGTACGACAAATTCGACAATAATAACGATTTTTGGCAAATTTTTTTTTTAACTTTTCTGTCATTTTTATCTTTTTTTGTTTCGCTTTTTTAACTTTTTTGTCTTATGCCTTCTTTTTAAAACATTTTCTGTATAATTAACAACAATATTCGAATAACCCCCTGGGTTAAAAAATATGGGGTGAGAAAAATGTTAACTTTCCAACCAATTAAGAAAATGTTCTTTTAATGATTTTTCTTTACTTTTCTTATGCTTTTTGGTTTAGACTTTGCAACTGAACAATAATAACGATTTTTTGACACAAATTTTTTTTTACTTTTCTGTCATTTTTTATCTTTTTTTTCACTTTTTTTTGACCTTATGCTTTTTAAAATATTTTCTGTATTAAATTAACAACAATATTCGAATATAACCCCCCCCCCCCTGGGTTAAAATATGGGGTGAGAAAAAAAGTTAACTTTGCAATCTTTTAATGATTTTTCTTACTTTTCTTATGCTTTTTTCCTTTCGGCTTTTCTGGTGCCGGTGCAGGTGCAGCTGGTGGTGTTTGTTGTTCCTCTTCCTCGTCGTCAGATTCGAGCATTGCTGCCAAATTCCTTTTTACACCATGATGTGTTACTGCGGCACTTGTCGTACATGTCTCCGTCAGTAGGGTTCGCATGCCTTTTACAGTCGGGTTTGCTTTGAATTCTGTCATCTCTGGATAGAATGTTTCGTGCCCTTTAGATGCATATGCATCAGGGTTATTTAAAAGTGTCTTGATCACTGTATAATGGGTGCCAAGGAGATTC
Organism: Paramuricea clavata; assembly: GCA_902702795.2. Taxonomy (NCBI): domain Eukaryota; kingdom Metazoa; phylum Cnidaria; class Anthozoa; order Malacalcyonacea; family Plexauridae; genus Paramuricea; species Paramuricea clavata. Next base: position 50,528 of record CACRXK020000566.1, read on the forward strand.
ATTGCACCTCCAAATTTCATCATGTCTTGGAAGAACTTGTCGACTGCTTCATTTTCTGTGAGCATGGCTTTAAGGAATAGCTTCATGTCGTCTGGGGTAGCAGGTTCCTGATCGGCGTTTTTTGTGTTTAGTTTTTTCACCAGATCCGTAAAATATACAAACGTTATCTTTGATGGTCTTGACGCTACTTTGCTTGACATAAGAAGAATGATTTTCACTGACGAATTCAAATTTTTTTCTATTGTTTCTGCGAATTCGCTTACGCCAGTCTGTGGCCTGCGAAGCAATTCGCAGTTGATAGACGAAAGACGACGCATAACAACTTCTTGTGAAGGTGCCTCATCAGCCATTCCATATGGCTTTAGGAAGTTGGTGGGAAAATGTCTGAAATAATTTACAGCATGTGAAACTGGTTCGTTTGATTTGATTTGTTTTTTGGCTGAATACATCTAAAAAAGATGCAGAAAAAAGTTCTACATATTGCGTGAACAGAAATACACTTATGGCATTGAAGTAAATGTGTTAGTTGTAGCCAAATTTATGATACGGTTTTGGAAATATGGTAGAAGCAAATGGTAAGTGAATGAATTTTGTTTATTTTCAACTTCGTTTATCTGACAGGTTTTGCATGATGTTGAAGCAATGGGTAAAAACGTGTAAAATTATTAATATTTGAAAGAATGACAAACAAATTTTATGCTAATTGACTCAATCGTGTTACTGGAGTAAAGAAACAAGGTTCAAGCTTTGTCATGAAATATATGTCATTGCGCGATCTCACTCTTGATAAAGCAACATATGCTGTACCAGGTGGAATGTTGTCTATGTCAAACCACACAACTGCTTTATCAAGAGTTTGGCCTTGTGCTTTGCAGATTGTTGTGACATAACCTGGACAAAATGGATACAAGGTATATCGTCGGAGAATTTTTTAAAAATGTATTTAAGGCAAGCAAAAGAAACGATTACGACAGTGGCAAAACCGTGGCCGTAATAAGCCAAATTGTGTTCAGTTCATTTAGGAATCGAAGTTAGTTCTACCTCGGAACTATCCAACCAAGTTTGTAAGTGTGGGCGAAATATCCGAAACGCAAGCGAACTGATTGCCGTAATCAAACAAGACATATGATGTAGTAGCCTAATTTAAAATAAATCCCTAATGCGCCGTGTTATTTTTGTTATTTTTAATTGAAACCCGCAACTGGTCGATTTAGAAAGTGTACGAGATAGTGTACGAGATAACATTTGTGTTTTCGAGAATAAATCATCGAAAATCTTTCTTTACAATTTTTATCTTCTAGACTGTAAAAACTGATAGGTTAAAAAAAGTTATTTGGTTTGGTGTAGGACAACCCGATAAATATAGGTTATTTCCATAGGTTAAGAGAATTAACTTTAACCTACCAATCTATAATATGTTATTTTAACATATTAATTATTTGTTGATTGAACTAAACATTTTTGGTTATCTTGACCAATTAAAAAAGGAATTTCAACCTAAATCCAAAATTAAAATGATTAAAATTTAAACTGTTAAAATGAGCATATTTCAACCAAACGAATATAGGTTGTTTTAACTATAATACAAATAGTACGGATATTCACCAATAATATTTGGTTGATTTGGCCAATTCTTGTTGGTTATAACAACCATTAAAAAACTCATTAATAATTCATGAAGACAACACAAAGAAAAATCATAAGCGTGTCGTATCTGTATTTCGGCGAGAGTTTGTATATCCGATACAACACGGCCGCTCATGTTGTAATTAGTACGTAAATAACGGTCCAAGTCGGAGTACGAAACAACGCACTTTGATTTGTTATAATAATAATAATTTATTTGGTTTACCACAAAAAAATGCAAATACTAGAAAATCATACATATCACAAAAAAATAATTGTGGTGAGGAAGCCCAAATAGAAACCATCAGGCTTGTATACTTTGGGCTACCTCATTGATTTCAGCTAGATTAAATGAAACATGTGCATGATACAAGGGCAAAGACAGATATTCGAGTAAAATTGAAATGAGCCAAATTACTAAATATTGAAACTATATGTAACGAGAAAAAAGAAACGATCTTCACTTAGATTGAAAACTAAAAATAGATGATGAATTACGTATATCGGGATTCAACGTATTGAAAAATTTTGGTCCTTGATAATTGACAGAAAATAGGCGAGTATTTGTTCTGCATTAAGGGACGCTAAGTGTTCTTGATTTACGGGTATTATAATTGTGAATTTGATTTACAGTTAAAAGTGGACATTCAAAACAATCAGGAAGCAATTTATGTTTGTATTGATAAATAAACTTTCCGAGGTTAAATAAATAGATATCTTCGAATTTCAATATTTTAAGTTCATCAAAAATAGGACTGGTATGCACACCGAAGTCCTGTTTATCAATGATTCGTAACACACGTTATTGTAAGACAACAATGCGATTGAGATTAGTTGAATGCGTCGATCCCCATACCGTAATACAATATTGAAGATATGGATATACCAGAGCAAAGTAGAGCATTCGCAAAGCTGATTTGAAGAGATAAAAACTTGATCTATATATAATTCCAATAGATTTAGAAATTTTATGAGCAACATGGGATATATGTGCTTTCCATGATAAGTTCTCGTCTAACATTACACCAAGAAAACAAACTTCTTTGACTTTATTAATTTCATTATTGTTTATTTCCAGTTTCAAGTCAAATTTTTCCCTTTTTTGCCTTGGCTTAAATATTATATAGTTGGACTTGGTTGTATTAATAGAAAGTTTATTCGATGTTAAATGATGTTGTGTCAACTAAATAAGGTACACTGAAACTAGATAGGGCAATAATTCTAGTAGGTTACACCCCCCCCCCCATATAGCGTTCAAAGGGATGCCGCCAATGACGTCAACAGGTGTGTACGTCCGAGCGTTCGTACTTAGTGTACGTCCATGCGTTCGTACTTAGTGTACGTCCAACAGTTCGTACTTAGCTTGACACAGCGTGCGAGCGTAGCTACGTAATTGGTTAACCTTTTACGTAATTGGTTAATTTAGATGGGCCCAAACCAATTGAATAGGGCTAACAAATGTTTTCTTTCCCGATCAGGTATACGTTCTTCAAGGTCGAGTAATGTTGACGTAATTTCGCCTATAGAATTTCGGAAGCTATGCAATTTGTTTGAGACAATATTTGCACAAACTGTTTCTTGCGAGATTTATGAGCTTTTCAAAGAGAGGTGCTGTGGTTGTAAACTAAATCGCTTTAGTCTGAGTGAGTGTCTTATGTTATCGCATGAGGAGAGATCGCAGTTGTATGATTTGGAAGCCATAGAGCGAGTTACCAAAAATACATGGTTTGGAATAAGTTTGTTGAGGTGACCAAAGCTTTAGAGCTTCAGTGGGATGAATACGTGTTTGAATATTGGAATCAATTGAGGAGGGACCCCATGTATGTTAAATCAATGATGAGTGTGGAGAACAGTGAGATGCTGAGTATTTTAGACCAACTTTCTAACTGGAAAGAGGATCGTCGTGATGACCCACTTGAACCTGGGGCTATGGTCTTTTTTTTCAATGCCCCCTAGTTTTAAGTATACCGTTAAAGCGACAGGCGAGCAATTTATAAGTCATGAAGAAGATCATTATAAGGCATATGTGGAATATTTGAGAAGTAAACTTTGAGATTGATTGATTCAGTGTAAATATGTTAATAAACGAGTTTCGTTTTTATTCTTTTTGTAAATTTGGTGGTTCTTAAAAGAACCGGTGTTTTGTGTTTGTCTTTACTGCTGCAGCCACATCGCAAAGACGTCGACTTTTGCGCAGTGTTGATAAGCATTGCTTTCCAAATGGTTCCCGCAGGTTTCTAACCGGATCAGTTGATCAAATAGTTTTTCAGCTTTTGGACAATTAAAGCATTCCAATTTTACGGCCAGAATACGGAGACTCGCCAGCAAAACCCTTTCGTAATGTCCTCCTTTGAAGACAATTGTAGAGTTTGAATCTATCTGTATTTCACGGTAGAAATTCTCTACAATTACCTGCAAGTACGAAATTTGAAATGCTTTAGTTCCCCCGTGGCACTCCAACGGGAGTTTGTGTATCTTTTTCTGTACGAAGTTACACGTTCTCTTGTCTTTCTCGTTGAGCTCGTTCCAGTGTAAGCCAATATAAAAAAAAAGAACGATGAGGCTTCAGAGTCTCCGACCTTTGTGACTCCCAACTCCTTACAGAAAATTTTTTTTCCAATTTGAAATCCGTCCATGTCAAGGATCCCAACGATGTCTGCTTTACACTGCATGTTGGCTGATTGATTGTGATGTGATTTATTCAGCTTTTATTTGAATGTTAATAACAACGTACGAACAGTTTTGTACGAACAATGGAGTGCGAACAGAGCCGTACGTACGCTTTATAGTGCGTACGCTTTATTGCACGGACAATTAGTACTTACGACATTGCGCGCGAGGCACTTTTATGTGTAAACGTTTAATATATTGTGTAGCTCTTATACATTGGTTATTGATGTAAGGCTGTTGTTGCTTTGAGAAATAAATTGTTTAAAGCATAAATTGGGGGTATTAGTTAATGCATGGATTAGATTGTTTAAAACACTGATCTGTGTTTTTTTTGGCTGCGATATAACTATCGCGTCGGTACAAAGATTAATCCATGTGGCATGTGTTAATTGATGCATGTAGTCAACCTGCGCGCGAGCTCTGGCAATAATATTTTGCTCTTAAAATCAGTTCGATTTCGTGTTACCTCCTAGTTTTAAGTATACTGTTATCTCCCTCGTTTATCTCCCTCGTTTATCTCCCTTTTGAGCAAGCATTGGAACATTTTAAAAACTTTGGGAAAGATCGTAATGCAACTTCTGATGAACTTGAGGCGGAGTTCAAGCTTTTGCTTTAGGCTTTATAAATTTTGTTTAAAACATAAATTTCTGTATTAGATTATGTGAATTAGGTTGTTTAAAAACACTGTGCGTTAGTTTATGCGTGTGTCTTATCGCATGTATATCAACATCGAAGATGTATATCAACATCGAAGATTTGTTCTATAATATTTTTTGTAAAAGTAATGGCTCTTAAAAGAGCCTGGGTTTTTGTTTCTTCTTCTTTTTTTACCATTCGAAACCGCTGAGGTCAACATCTAAAATGTCGTCTACCATTGCTCAATCACTCGTCTCCGGTTGTTGTTGCTGTTCTTGCACCGGTTGCTCTTGCTGTTGACGACGCTACCGTTTTGCTTCGAAATCTAGCACAAACGGCAGGTCGTTCTCAATAGCATACTCGTAGAACTCCTTATATAATTCATATTCATGTTTTCGTTTTCGTCTATTTCTTCTTGAGCGCTCGGCTTCCTTCTTCTTCTTCTCCATGGCGTGTACTCGCCTAAATGCCCTGTCCGTCCTCCTTAATTGACTTAAGGCAGTAAGTCATTTGGAAAACCATCCACAAACTCTATGTTTGATAGACTCTGGGACAGGTCATCAAATTCTTTTTGATGTTCCCATTAACAGTACAAAATCTTCGTCGGAACAGGTTAAAATAGCTCTTCCAAATGATCAAGCATGGAATGAACAAGGTGCGATTTCCCGCTTTGAGATTAACCACAAATGTAATAGTTCGCAGGAGTTTGAAATCTCACGTCCATCGGGTTCATGTGCACAACACGTACTGCGTTATTATTTGACGTGTCCGTTCGTTTTATAATCAGATCCGAGACTTAGACTTTAGACTTTTAGACTTCATTCAAATTTGCACAATTATATATACATACATATTAATATGACAGATACACAGTTACTACACAAAAAAATTAAGTTACAATGATTACAAATAAATTATTGTGCGCAGTGATCAAAGTAGCCAGAAGCTTTCGAGTTGATCACTGCCTATCACTAGTATGAATTTATGAATTTAGAGCGAAACGGATTTATATGCATTTATATACAGTGGTTCTTAATTCTTATTATTATTGTAACTAAATTTGTGAAAAAAGTAAAGACTGAGTATATTTTTTTCGAAATATAGCGACTGAATTAGACAATTTAATTTCAAGATCTATAGTTTGCCATATTTGAGATGAAACAAAGTTGAATGTATGTACACCATAATTTGTTCGGACTTTTGGTCTACCAAAGTTTTGTTTACCAGCAAATCTAGTGTTATAGGAATGACATGTGGAAGCCAGTTGGATAGTTTGAGAAAATACGGTGGGAATATTACTCTTATCATGTATAATCTTATATGTAAATATACTAATTTTTAATTTAAAAATATCAAATTTAAAATCTTTAATAGATTGTAGTACGGTGTCGCATTCTCTTTTTTTGAGGCGAAAAATATGCTTTTTACACATGCATTTTGACCAGATCGAATTTTATTTAAATTAGTTCTGTAGGTATTTCTCCAGCTCATTAATCCGTAATTAAGATAGGGGCATATTAATGTATAATAGAGTTGCTTAACAATCCTTAAATCAATGTAGTATCTCAGTTTATTAAGGACTGCAGTATTTTTAGCAATTTTTTATTTAACATGTTTAATTTGCTGTGTCCATTTAAAATTATTATCTATATAAATGCCCAGATATTTTATATGAGACTTCTCCTCAATATGTCTGACATTTATTATGACGTGTTTTTTTACTTGAAGATTTTAATAACATATAGTTAGTCTTTTTATAATTAATTGAAAGTTTGTTGGTTATACAATACTGCAGAATGTGATTCAATTGTTCATTCATTACTCGCTCAATTTCGTCGACAGATTGATTAGAATAGAAGATATTTGTATCATCAGCAAATATCCTAAAGGAAAGTTTTTTCGAACAATTTTCCGAGAAATCACTCTTCGGAAAAGATTCGTCAAAACGTTTCAAAGGAGCTGCAACCAAACGAACGGCCCTACGCGTAGTATCTGCAGAGGCATGTATCAAATAAACTAGTAACCAAATTTAGTAACCAAAATTAGTAACATTGATTGTGTTAAAAACCGCATGTATTTCATTAGGATTAACGTTCAATATCATTTGATTGCACAGTGCTTCGTGACGCTCAGGCAGACAATTGATATGATAAGATAATGTTCTCATGTCAATGTCAAAGTCATTTTCCTGCAACTCATTTAATATTACTTCCATCGCAGCAAAACAACAAATGAATACAACAACCGAAACATTTTATTAAAAATACACATAATCATCTACAACTTTAACTCGTTTGCAAAATCATGCATAAATTTAGTTGCTAAATAATTGTTCTTATTACAACTTCGCTTCTCTAACGGTTCTTTACTAAAGTTCACAGTTTGGAAAAATCCCTATTCTTCCTCAGGTGCCCACTCGAAAAACCGACATGTACTCTCCTTGTCATTTGGACAACAGAAGAACAATCGATCTTTGTTGAGTCCTTCTTTCTTCACCTTTCCAGTCGCACACGGTAATCTGTGACGGCACTCAGGTTCGCTAATGGCTGTACATCACCCCACATCCAAAAGGAACACGGCTTCGCCTTTTCTCCACACACGAAGAATGGTCTTCCATAATTCACATTCATGAAATTTTTCACCACACACATTTTCGCAAGTTTATGATGTCCATCGCACCGAGAATGAGGCTGCTCCGTACATCTCCAAGCTGTTATGGCTTTTTCATGCATGTAGCCTTCGTCTTCTGTACAAAAGAAATTGCAACTGGGATTCTGACCACAAAACCAAAATGATCCATTGCTTGTTGTGGAATTAGCAGCAGGTTTTCCATGTAAGCACTCCATCGTACAGTTCTGTTGGCGTAAACTGAAGTAACGAAAACTGGCGCACGATCTCATCCTTATATATCGTCAAAGTATGACCGCTTCAGGTGACGTAATGATTTTGCCCAAACTTGTTCACACATGTCCTCAAAATTTGTCCTCTCTCCGGTATGAAAGATAATTCAAAATGGACTCAAATTCACTATCCTCGGTGTTTTCACGAAGATCCATCAGTGAGTTAACAAACGTTGAATCAGGACTTTTCTCTAAATTGTCGAAGTGCTCACGAACATCTTTATGATACTGTAACTTCATTACTCTAATAGCTTCAACAAACTCCCTCCAAACCATACGCTTAACAATCACTCGCTCTATGGCTTCCAAACCATACGATTGCCATCTCTCTTGTTCTGATAACATGATACAATCATGCTGGCGTTGACTCGGATGGTCGAACTCGCAACCACACCATCTCTCTTTAGTAAGTTTACCAACTTTGTAAGCAACAGCCTCTGCATATATAGCCTCTAACAAACTAAAAAGCCTTTTATAATCAGAGGACGAAACTTCGTCCGCATGAACACTGTTGGCCCAGTTCGATTACTCAAAATTTTGTGAAAAATTCATCTTCAAAGGCTTAGCATGCAGTGATATCAGTGAATAAACGTTCAGTCACTTTTATAGACATGTGCAATACAATTACTTAATGCTTACTAAACTGGACGTACACTAAGTACGAACGCTTGGACGTACACTAAATACGAACGCTTCGACGTACACCTCCTGTTGACGTCATACATAATTTCGCTTGAATACTAATTACTTCCGTTATTGAATGGGGGGGAGGGGGGTTACCAACTAATTCTGCCGGCAATTAAGCAAGGAAGCTATAATCAAACAATATTATGACCTGTAGAGTAAAAATATATTTCGTAACATCTAAAATTAAGTATAATACGTTTAGTGCACGAGAGTTACTAGTCTGTGTTGCAGTTGACTACACTGTTACTAGCACATAGGCTAGAGATTTGCATGGTAGTCAAGTATTATATCTTATAATGAAATCAATACAAAGCACTTAGCTTAGCATTAATTAGATCGCGATGACCTTGCAACCCTGCTCGTGCTCTTTCAATCTCTCATTATTACAATATGTTACTGCAATTGATCGCCATATTATCCTTGTTCTAGCTTGTGTTCTATTGTCCCCTATGCACTTGATGTTCTTCACAATAGTGCTAGAAATTCTCAATACCGATTGATAGAATTTGACCAATCCTTCCAAGCAGAATATGCTCGAGGAACATACAATTGTTTTTGCCGATGCGAGTTGCTCCCTTGGGGGTATTCAGCATTAAATACATAATACGCTGCTACTAAGCATTCAACAGCACTGATTATAGTACTTGCTCTAAATTTGACAACTATCATACCCTCTGCAACGAGGGCGGGTGAAAATACCTCTTCTAGAGATGCAATGCCGTCGTGTTGCCTTTATTCTCTCAGCATGCTGAATTTCAGAATGTTTGTCCTTTCTCGTTATCAGTATGAACATGAATATGAAGATTATCGTCATGTGCAAGTTCTGACCAAAGTCTTTTCCTTTGCTTTCGCTTTTCCGTTTCCCTTTCCCCTTTTGGGCGGTACACCCTCTTCATCAACTGGCTGGTCTTGCTAGGTGGTGTCTTATTCACCCGACTCTAAGACTTTAGCCAACTTCTTTTTACGGGAATTGGATGATGTTGAGGGGAGAGATGCCTCGTCAGGGTCCGCACGGGTCTAATGTTTGTCCTTTCTCGTTATCAACATGAACATTATGAATAGTATCATGTGCAAGTTCTTCAATGACTAAAGTCAATTCCATTGCTTACTCTTTTCCTTTCCGTTTCCCTTTCCCCTTTTGGGCGGTACACCCTATTCATCAACTGGCGGGTCTTGCGAGGGTGGTGTCTTCTTGATCCGACTCTAGGAATTTAGCCAAATTTCTTTTACGGGAATTGGATGATGTTGAGGTGGAGAGATGCCTCGTCAGGGTCCGCACAGATTTTCATCAAGCATTCCTTCAATCCTTTTATTGTTGCATTTGATTTAAACTGCTTCACTTCGTTTGAATAACTAAATGGGTTTTTTTCCGCAAGCCATTCTGGATTGCTAAATCGCATTTTGACAACAGAATAATGTGAGATTTCTGGTAGTGTTTAATCTATCCCTTGTCTGAAGTGGTTTACAACTCAAAAAATATCATGCGTTTTAACCCATTAAGCACCAGCGCTCCCCCCTTGATAAGTAAAATTATCTGGCGTTAGGCAGAGTAAAGTCAATTCGACTCATTATATATAAACTGTTAGAAGATTTTGATGTAATATTTTATAATATACAAATTGAATGCAACAATTGAAAGATACTAAATTTCAAGATTAGAAAATCTGAACTTGTAAATCTTTGAACAGTTCATAGTTAGATATAACACATGGCTATTATTGCAATTCATCACATGTGAGATACCACATGTACTAATCATTTCTCAAACTATGCTATATCCCCCCAAAATTCGGTTAGTTTAGCGTGTGCTCAAAACTAAAGAGAAATTCACTTACTCTTCTTAATTCATCAGGATCCAGACACCTGGGCGTCTTGTTTCTGAATACCATTTTACAATTGCTGTTCTTTCCTCATTGTGAACTTGTTCGACCAAAGCAAACCACTCCTGGTTATCTGCACCCAAAACACAAACTGTATCTTCAAGCTGAGGTTAAACTGGAACATACACTTCCTCAAGAAGTTCTGGTTTCTTGAAGTCCAATCAAAGATAGAATGATGGAATCAGAAGGTTCGGGATATTTTCTCCTAATTCTACACGTTGACTGAACACTGTCCCTTAAGGACATAGTTCCTTGGAATGAGTAGTGGTGTCTATGTCCAAGGATGGTAGACAACATTTCCATTGTTCAGGATTCGGATGAAATACTTGCCATTCACAAAAATGAAATATTTACCATCAACTGGTCCAACTTGGAAAATATCACAGAACTCCATAACCTAATCTTTATCTGCTGAACCGATTTTGCAGACAATCCCTCTGCTCATTTTATCTCTATACCAACTACATCCTTGATGGCTAGACGTTTTACAGACATCAATTGATCATACAGTAGCGTGCACATGAATATCAGAGCGTGTAAAGAACCTGTTAACATCAGCAATGATGGTATCATTATCATTAGGATATTGAAGTACAACGGGCAAATGTTTTTTCTTCGGCGGTTCCTGGTTCAATTCATCTTCGGAATTCAAGTGTTGAGCGTTTTGCGCTTGCTTGAGGTTTTGAACCTACTTTTTCGCCTAGACACATGTTTATCAGGAAAGATTTCATTGTTTTAAAATCCTGATGAATTTTAAACTCTTTGCCCGACTCATCAGAAGCCTGGACCAGTCTTGCATATTCTGTAGAATTTTGAAACAATGGTCTAGCAACTTGCACTCGGATGCTAAATTGCTGCCAGTTATATATGGAGACTGAAGAATTGAACACAATTTCTCATTCGGTTCGATTAGTGACCTGACCGCTTTTTTACCTCTTCTGCTCTAGGGAAAGCGTTACCCTTAGTATCTAATGGCTCAAGCGAGTTAATTATGACAGCGAGCCACCACTCTCCGTCCAGATGCCATCGGCATACTCCTGGATGGTCAGATTTGATGCCGCTCTGCAGTGTTGGCCACTGGCCATCATAACCCTTGGCAAGAGATAGTCCTGCATTGCCGAAAATGTTTTCACATCAGCAGTGGCTTGTGGGTCTGCTGCCACCTGTGTCAAACATTTTCATTATCTCCAGAGGAGGTTGGTTGCATCGCTAAATGCTTTATTATTAAATCGTTTAATATAAATCAGCCATTGCAGTCCGAGGACTGAATTACAGTGATAAAAAGTAATTAGTTACAACATTCAATAAGTAGTTATTTACATTAAATTTTTTTTTTTTTATTTACAATAGTCAATAAATCTATAACTTTGCAGCTTGATGTATTATAAAACTATTATTAAATCTATTTGTCTTTGTCCGCTTAACGTTAAACTTTCTATTGTTTCTCAGGCCATATGAGTTTATATTTTTGGTTGGTAGCAATTCAGCCAATTTATGTTGTGGGTTCGTAATAACATTTGAAAACAGCTTATCACACAGCATAGTCCGTCTGTCATACAAGGTTTCCAGTTCTGCTCTTTTTAAGTTTCCTGTATAACTCAAATCTTGATAAATAATACGCAAGGCTCTTTTCTGAATATGCTCTATATCATTTGATAAATACTGCGGTAAACTAGTATGAAACGCCTGACAAGCATACTCGAGCGTTTCATACTAGTTTACCGCAGTATTTATCAAATGATATAGAGCATATTCAGGAAAGCTTTAGGCTACATATCCAGTCTTTTGCCCTGATAGTTTCCCCCAGCATCCAGACATCCTCCTCACGGGCAATTACAAAGCGATAAAATAGCCGCAACGAGATGATACAGTATATGCCTTGAACGTCTGCGGCTAGCATTTGTCTTTCCCCAGCTTGTCGTTGCCGCGAAAGAATTTGTTTCGTAGTGTGTTATTGTTTCGGTTGTCCCACAACTGGGTGACCCTGGTCGCGGGATCCTCCACCTCATATAGGAGGCGGCTGACAAGTCTGGTGTGGTCCTTGGCCACGCTCTTTTTTCTGGAGCCCTCCTCGAAGTCCTTCAGGTGATGGTTGAACAACTGAAGGACAAGGAGGCTCTCGATCTTTCGCATCGTAGCCAAATGGGGTCATCCTTTGGCCGACGTGGCGCCGCGAGCAGCACCCCCAGCGGAGTTTCGTCGACCTCGGATTCCCCCTCCGATGAGAGGTGTTGCTCTTCAACATCTTCGCCGTGTAGTGACGGGTCTGCCTCATGTTGTCTTTTCTTTTCCGCTTCATCTTCTTGCTGTTTGTCTCCGCCAAGTTGGCAAACCTGGCCTTGGCGCGAGCCAACGTTATCTCGTTGTTGTACCTGACAAAAGAGTGGAAGGAATGAGTGTTTTGGTTGATGGATGAGCTAGTGTTTTGGGTCAGGGTTAGGGTTGTTTTATATGGCAATAAGAAAGAAAATATTTTCAATGAGCTAACCTGATGTATTCAGAATCGTTGTTGTTGAGATGGTGGATCCATCGGAGGTGAAGGTCCACCCTTGAAATCAACTTAGAGCATCCCTGGACTGGGCAGGGGAGAGGTGTCCTTTTTTGGTCAACTCCTTCACGGCACGATGGGCAGCAGATACAGTACTGCTCAGAAGTAACCTAATGCTGCGAACACGTTCCAAAACGCGTTCGGAACACCTTCGAGAACGCGTTCGAAACACCTTCGAGAATGCGTTGTGAGACTCGTGTTATTTCTCTTTGAAGCTTCGAGTCTCTTCGGAAAATTCCGAATACTATAAATGACAACAGAATCAACCCAAATTCGTCTAGCTCGCATTATCTGACCAATTCAAACGCGAGAAAAGTATATATATTTGGTCTTAAACAAACATGACGAAATAACAAGTTGAAAATCTAATTCAATGTTTAATGCGGTATTAGCATGCAGTTATCTTCTAAACTACATTAAGTTCTATTCATACCATGAAATATTCATGCGGTCAGTTCTGTTCATGGAATAGCGATGTTGTTAAAATTTGATTCAAAGCTCACCTACAGATACGCTACGCTGCACTTGTTTGTGAAAACAAAAATTTTGAAAATCATAGACATAGTCATAAATAGTAACAATGGATCACAGTGAATGGCTAGTCACTCGCAAGTTACGAGTGGGCGAAATTGCGAATGGCAATTCACTCGCGAGTTACAAGTTAGTGAATAGCGAGTTATTGCAGAGTGAGACAAACGGAAACATCATTACACTGACGTAAAATGTAATGCTTCTTTTGACTGGCGTAATAAAGCGTTTCATTTCACAAAATGTAATATTACAGTACATCAGTGAGTTTTTATCACGATTTCTTCCTGTGTGAGGATAGCTACCTTCTATTAAATTAAACAGCGATGCTACAATTTCAATATTCAAAATTGCACATATGGCACCGTCCCTGTCAGACAAATTTAGTTTGCCACGTCGAGATAAAATGCACGACTAAATATCATCCATAAAAAGGCATGAATATTGTGTGCTGGAAGAGTTTTTCTTCGGACAAAGTTCTGATCAGCTAGACTTAGTCCATAATGTATGCTATAATATATGCGTTGGCAAAAAACGCGCCTGTCATTTTCGATAGTAAATTACACTTGAATTATAAGTACTATTTACAACATGAGCGGCCGTGTTGTATTGGATATATCAAGAATGTGATCTGAGATTGTACCCTGACTTAGATTTGATCATGATGATATCAGCGATATGCTGTTGCGCCAGGCTATGTAAAGCCTTATAAGTAAAGAATAAGACTTTTAAATCAACTCTAAACTTGATAGGAAGCCAAATCAGCAGAACCTCTTAAAACTAGCCAGCAGGATACGTTTCACCTTCGTTCTCCTTGTTCTTGTCTCCAAACTTCTTATTTTGACCGACGGCAATCTGCCCGAGATACTCCTATGTGACTAAGGACTCCTAGTTTCATCAGATCAGAGCAGATCAGATCCAACAAAGACGGACTTCGAAATTATTTGCCAAATCATTCCATCAAATGCCTCATTTTGATTTTGAGTTTTCCCATCAAGACACTTTCTCAGGAGGTCATCTTCACTTAAACGGGAATATAATTTCTATATATAATTCCTCAGTGAGTTTTAGTGTTCTTGGCTTTATGCCTTTGATAACCACACCAGCTATCCTCACCTTCAGAACAGTATACTGACACTGTGCGTCATAGGAAGCACAGTGAAAAAGTGTGGCAGGCATGAAAAGATTGTTCTTTGTTGTGTTAAGGTTGCTTTTATTGCTCCCGATAGCAATGCCATAATAGTTTTGCATTTTGTCAATCATACTATCATTCAACTCTGCTTTTCTTTCCAAAACGCTTTGTCAAAATTGGGTGTGTTTAATTAATGGCAGCCGTAAAATCACCAAATAAGAAACGTAAAAAAGTCAGGGAGGTGAAAGAATTTTGCTTTGAATTTTGGTAAGAATATCATGCATACGTTATATATGAACACACACACATTTTTTTGTTGACCATCTTTGCCATTGTAACAATCTGATTTCTTGCTGTGACGTTTTGGTGGTCATGTGGAATTGACATTCACCTTATTCACGTTTTTTACTGACATCTGTGGCGGTTGGAGTGACATAGGTGTTTTTTTTTTTTTATTGAGAGCTTGCATGTTTTCCCAGGTGGGTTCGAAATGGCTTTTCAGCTTGTCAGCAAACGATTTGCGCAGCACTTTTTGGCCGTGTTCCTGCAGGACGGGAATGTTCGAGGTGATTGTGTCTCTGTACTCGGAGAGTGCGACATCTGGCCTTGTCAACCATTCACAAGTGAACGGTTGCAATCGTTTGAATATTTTCGACGGCTCAGGTGCCTCATCGTGCCGTCCATACGGTGTTATGAAGCTTCTGGCACATTGCTGCCACCATTGGACTCCCCCAGATTTATTTGATGATTTTTGTGGCGAAAATTTGCTCATCTGCAAAAATAAGAAGTGTTTTTGATTAAAATGAATTGATGGCAATTACTTACTGTGAGTTGACAAGTTACTAACGAAATTACACAAGTGACACAGGCGTCATTTGGGAAGAGAGGATGCGTGTCATAAAACGTATATTCTCCAGTTTTCTACAGCGGGATAGTGCAACATACGCCCCTCCTGCACGGTAACCGTACCGTGCAGGTACCAGGAGCATCCCGCTGAGCAAAGTGGTCCATTCTTTTTCGTTCATTTTGACAGGATACTACTAATACATGACCAACACTAGAATATAATATAGCGAAACCCTCGCCAATAAAATACAGCACATATTGAAATAAAGAAATTAGTTTAATTTGCATGATGTTGTAGCCTAATTTCAAATAAAGCCCTAGTGTGCCATGTTATTTTTAAATGAAACGCACAGCCGTGCAGTTTAAAAAGTGTAGGAGATAGTGGAAGCTATACCGCGAATGGAGGGGGACTGTGTTCTCTAGAATAAATCTTCAAAAATCTTTCTTTACAATTTTTATCTTCTACCTCTTTAAATTTTAATTTCACATTCATGTCATATTTCTTGAGGCAGACCTCACATTCCGTGCTCTGGGAAGGCAGAAGCCAATACTTCAAGCAATCCTGGTGCACAAACATTGTTGTCCCCCAACAGAGACAAGGGAACATCATATCAGTGTCGCTTAAATCTACCTCCTCATGGCATATTCGGCAACATCCCTAAAATAAAAAAAACCAACAAAGACAGTTCTACGATGTAAAAGCATGTAATATGCAGGTTATATTAAAATAAATCGTTGACGTCATCGCGGCAAGGTAAAAGCTGGTAAAAACACTGCGCAAATATATTCTCTAAACCTAAATAAAAAGCTTCATCCTGTTCTGCTAAAAATTTAACTGTGAACATTGACGATTCATAGCCGCTCGTGACGCCACTTTACCTTTTTCATTGAACAAGGTTCGTCATCTGATTTCCTGAAAAGAAACACGGTCAGCCGGGAAAATCTGTTTCATATGGCACAAGGCATGGCATATCTTTACGCTGAAATACCCAGAGTCAAACAATCCATTGCACATCGTGATACCAAAGGCAAGAATTGGTTAAGAACAACCTCACATGCTGTATCCCCGATTTTGGTCTTTCTTTTGAAACTTGACAGTAAAGATGGCCCTGAAGACACGCACGCGAGTCAAACTGCCTTTTTTTAAACCTTGTTCAATATCCGGTTCCTACTAGAGATCAATAATAAAAACCCTGAATAATTACTTAATAATGCATCATAATGGTTTAATTATATCAAATCGTCCAGCCTCGTACACAAATGCTCTCGATCTTCGCTCCTGCTTGAATTAAGGCTCTCGTATAAGCTGTTCATGTGACCTGTCATATTTTGGTGGATTTGCCAATTTGTTTTTAGGTTTAATTAGGATTGTAGTATACTGCGAATGGAGGAGGCAGGATTCTCGAGAATAAAAAATCATCAAAATTCTTTCTTTACAATTTTTCGGTTGCACCTGTTTAATTTTTTTTAATTTGACATTTATGTCATATTTCTTGAAATCCCAGCCGGAATGAAGATGAAGGAGCTTCATGAATGTGACAGTTGGATTCCCTGGTGTGACATTGTAATCAACAAGGTTACATTAGAAGTGAAGTATGATTATTCAAAAACGCAAGGTATGTTTTTTTTTGTAGATACATTTTAAAGTGCACATAACATGGACCATTTGTTCAATTATTTGCTTCCAACAAAACAGAAAGGGCGTTTTGTGATTTTCATTTATTATCGTTGCAGTGCTACACATAAATTATTGAATTAAATAAAACTTTCTAAAAGTGTGTACTTTCTTAATGGGTTAATAAGCAAGACTCCTTGATGACAAGTAATATTATGTCAATGCAAGTCAGTACTTCTTGCCTGTAAAACTATATTTCAGGTAGTATAAACTAGCAAAAATCCAACATTTCTATACCTACTTGCTTACTTGGCTCTTCAAACTCGGCATTCTTTATCTGGTTTAACAACAACTTCACATTCTGCTTGTGCTACTCTCTGCCATTCGAAGTATCTTCTTTTCAACAACTTCAAAGTTGTCAACCATTCTGTTGACAATTCTGGGGTCCTCTACGACCCTACCAAATTCTGCCTGGACCTATCGCTAATAGTAAAATACACATCTTGATGAGGCAGGGAGGGGGGGGGGGGTCACCAGAATGCTGCATGTGACCCTAATAATATGGCAGCAGAAGCAAAATGACAAAGACTGATAAATGTTATTTGTTAGTGTTGTTAGGCTATTGTGTTAACTAGTGAAAAGATACACTTCAACAATATATTTGTTTATAAACTGTTATATACAAACAGTCAAAATTAACGTTATACAATTTGACCATCAATAAATACTGTATTGTCTCAATTAAATAATAAAAAAATTCTTATTATTTATTAATAGTTCAATTAAAAATATGCTCTCAAGAATATTTTTAGTTAGAGTTGATGTAATATAAAAACACAATTAACAAATTATATTAATTTATTAAAAATTAATTCATTAAACGACTGTCTTAACCTCAAACAGTCACTGTTTTTCCATGAAATCAAAAAAGCGATTATAAAACTGCTGCTTTTCCTCTTTCATTTCTCTCAACAGTGTTAACTTTTCCTCTTCTGTTTTCTCTCGTTTCTCACTGTATTCTTGTAAGAAATTTAACATTTCAGCAGCAGAAGATCTGCCAGTTGGTCTTTTACGACACCTCTTGCCTCTGGTAGGGGCAAGGGATGAACCATCTGCTTGCTCCCTCACATAGGCACTTGGAAAGATCATCATAATATTTCCAGGTTTTCCTATCATTGCCAGCTTTATTTTTGTGGTCTTCTCACTCTTTTTGTTTTGAAACCATTTTACTCTGAGTGTATATCCACACTGGGCACACAACACCAACACAGAACCGTCCTGACCGCATAGCTCAGTTGGCAGAGCATTGGGCTAGTATTCCAAAGGTCGTAGGTTCGATTCCCACCATGGCCGGGCATATTTTTCAAGCTTGCCCGGTGTGGATATACACTCAGAGTAACATCACAAATATCATATTCACCTGAGTACACAACTCCAACACAGAAAAAAATCATGTTACTAGATTACATTGGTATCGAAGGAACTCGATTCTGTTCCGAAAATGTTTCGGCATCCTACGCCTCATCAGTGCAGCTTGGTACACATCTAGATACGCGATGACTTTCGTATTGATATACATTACACTTGCTCTCCCAAGCGCATGTGGTACAACACGAGCCATCAACGCATCCAGACATGCGCAGAGTGACATGGGGCCAGAGTGCTCAAACAACAACACGAGCCAACAACGCATCCAGACATGCGCAGAGTGACATGGGGCCAGAGTGCTCAAACAAACACATCTAGATACGCGATGACTTTCGTATTGATATACATTGGTACACATCTAGATACGCGATGACTTTCGTATTGATATACATGACACTTGCTCTCCCAAGCGCATGTGGTACAACACGAGCCATCAACGCATCCAGACATGCGCAGAGTGACATGGGACCAGAGTGCTCAAACAACCACGAGGAAAGTAAGCTTTGCATTATTGCTAATGGACACCCAAATAACTCCACAGAGTGCTCTACAACACCGAAGTGAAGGAGCGTAATAGTACAATCTGCAGACATGCATGTTTCGGCGTCCTACGCCTCATCAGTGCAGCTTGGTACAGATACGCGATGACTTTCGTATTGATATACATGACACTTGCTCTCCCAAGCGCATGTGGTACAACACATCCCAAGCGCATGTGGTACAACGCATCCAGACATGCGCAGAGTGACATGGGGCCAGAGTGCTCAAACAACCACGAGGGAAGTAAGCTTTGCATTATTGCTAATGGACACCCAAATAACTCCACAGAGTGCTCTACAACACCGAAGTGAAGGAGCGTAATAGTACAATCTGCAGACAAGCATGTTTCGGCGTCCTACGCCTCATCAGTGCAGCTTGGTACACATCTAGATACGCGATGACTTTCGTATTGATATACATGACACTTGCTCTCCCAAGCGCATGTGGTACAACACCAGCCATCAACGCATCCAGACATGCGCAGAGTGACATGGGGCCAGAGTGCTCAAACAACCACGAGGGAAGTAAGCTTTGCATTATCGCTAATGGACACCCAAATAACTCCACAGAGTGCTCTACAACACCGAAGTGAAGGAGCGTAATAGTACAATCTGCAGACATGCATGTTTCGGCGTCCTACGACTCATCAGTGCAGCTTGGTACACATCTAGATACGCGATGACTTTCGTATTGATATACATGACACTTGCTCTCCAAGCGCATGTGGTACAACACGAGCCATCAACGCTTCCAGACATGCGCAGATTGACATGGGGCCAGAGTGCTCAAACAACCACGAGGGAAGTAAGCTTTGCATTATTGCTAATGGACACCCAAATAACTCCACAGAGTGCTCTACAACACCGAAGTGAAGGAGCGTAATAGTACAATCTGCAGACATGCATGTTTCGGCGTCCTACGCCTCATCAGTGCAGCTTGGTACACATCTAGATACGCGATGACTTTCGTATTGATATACATGACACTTGCTCTCCCAAGCGCATGTGGTACAACACATCCCAAGCGCATGTGGTACAACGCATCCAGACATGCGCAGAGTGACATGGGGCCAGAGTGCTCAAACAACCACGAGGGAAGTAAGCTTTGCATTATTGCTAATGGACACCCAAATAGCTCCACAGAGTGCTCTACAACACCGAAGTGAAGGAGCGTAATAGTACAATAGTACAATCTGCAGACATGCATGTTTCGGCGTCCTACGCCTCATCAGTGCAGCTTGGTACACATCTAGATACGCGATGACTTTCGTATTGTTATACATGACACTTGCTCTCCCAAGCGCATGTGGTACAACTCGAGCCATCAACGCATCCAGACATGCGCAGAGTGACATGGGGCCAGAGTGCTCAAACAACCACGAGGGAAGTAAGCTTTGCATTATTGCTAATGGACACCCAAATAACTCCAAAGAGTGCTCTACAACACCGAAGTGAAGGACAGATATATATACATATATGTATATATATGTATATATGTATATATATATATATATATATATATATATATATATATATATATATATATATATATATATATATATATTTATATATATATATATACATATATATATATATATATACGACCATCATGGCGACTGATCATGCATCTCAGAGCTCTGTAAATTTTGGTGAAAAGTTTCCTCTAAACGAACCAGAAGTGACACAATCGGTTGATAATGGTAACCATTTGTGTTACGAAACAAATAAAGGCAAAATTCAGTTCAAATGGATGTCTAGTTTTGACAAATTAGCTCAATTTGTCGACCAGTCATTGAAGGTCGATGGCGTGTGGTCGGAAATCACCACTAACGGAGGTTATCATGTGTGCAAAAGTCCTGAGGTAACTCTAAGTTTTTATCCAACAACTAAAACTTTGAAAATTCAAGGACCGAAGCAAGTATATTATCGTTCACTTTTGCAAGACATTGGTGGACTAGATATCAATAATTTTAAGAAGCAGGAGACCAACCCTGAAGCCCTCGAGCGAGACGAAGAAGAAAGCTTCGATGCTTCATTAGTATGCATTTCTTCACAATCAAGCGTGGGTGAAATGCCTACGGTCTGCTGCGGTTCTAGTTGTGCGGAAGGAATGAAAAAACTATGGCAAGAAATAGAAGCTATTAAAACCAATCTTAAGATATCTGAAATGAAGAGCGCTTCCGCTAGCTGTCCAACGTGCGAAACTAATTTAAAGGACAAGCAAGACGCACTGAATAAATGTGTGGAGTATGAAAATACAATAAAACGTCTTGAAGATGAAAAATTAAGTCTAATAACAGCTATTAGACTTTTACAGGAAGATTCGCAAAGCATCCACTCCAAAACGGACAAGATTCCGGCAAATTCTGGTCCATGGGAAAAAGTTAATCGAAAGGGCAAGCGAAATAATAATAACAGTCAAGATCAAGCCCAAACGAAAAATGATGATAAAGCTGCTGATGCAGAAGGACATGGCGTAAATCAAGACGAAAGCTCCAAGAAAAGGTCAGTTGTTATACTTGGAGATTCTATGACTAAAAACATACAAGGATGGAAATTATCAACTAAAGACAAGCATGTAGTAGCTAGAACATTTCCCGGGTCTACTGTTGAAGACATGTCTGACTATTGTAAGCCATTTACAAGGCAAAATCCCGAAAAAATTATTCTGCATGTAGGGACTAATAACGTTGTATATGACACTCCAACAAATGTCGCCACGAAGATAACTAATTTAGCTAAGAAAATTAAGAAGGATCTTCCTTCGACAAAAATAGCGATATCGGGACTAATCTGTAGGAAGGATGAGAAGCTTAACAATAACATTAAGCAGGTGAACGACGTATTAAAGAAAAGTTGTAATTCTAACAATTGGAAATTTATATCTAACCATAATATTGGAAATGACATGATTAATGGTAGTGGTGTTCACCTGAACCGTAAGGGCGTGTATACTTTCGCCAGTAATCTTAAGTTAGCGATAAATAAGGATTGAAAATTTGACAGCGGAAAGATCGGAAATACCGCTAATTGTGATAAAAATCTGATGCCATTCCAAAGGATAATAAGTCAAACTAGAGGGTTCAAAATGGGATCATTAAACATTGCTAGTTTAGTTAAACATTTTGATGAATTACAAGTTTTTATGGAAAAAGAACCATTTGATGTTTTAGCAATTAATGAAACCCGACTTGATAGTTCTATATTAGATTGTAGTGTTAGTCTACCAGGATATAATTTATTGAGACGTGATAGAAATAGAAATGGCGGGGGTGTTTGTGTATATAGCCGTAAAACAATTGAATTTAAACATCTCCCTAACCTGGAAATGCAAGCTCTTGAAATGATAGTATTTAGCGTTAAAAAGCCGAATTCAAAAGATTTTCTTATTTCCTCTTGGTATCGTCCTCCAAATTGCTCTCTTGAGCATTTTAATGATTTTGAGGACTTTTTAGATAAAGCGGAACAAGAATTCGATGATCTGTATGTAATGGGTGATGTGAACGCTAATATGTTAAATATCCTTGATGTCCCTCGGGGACATCTTTGCGATATTTTTCAAACATATCAATTGTCGCAGTTAATCGATGAGCCGACGAGAACCACTAGTGAGTCGTCTACATTGATTGATATATTTATAACGAACAATAAAGAAACTATTGTTCATTCGGGCGTTTATCCATTATCTATTAGCGATCATTGTCTAATTTATGCCGTCAGAAAAATTGGCATATCTAAAAACAAACCGAAGTTTATCACGACTCGTAGTTTTAAGCATTTCAATGAGGAAAAGTTTAAGACAGATTTAAGTAAAGTTGATTGGCCTGTGATTGATATGTTTGATGATGTCGACAAGGCATGGGACAATTGGAAAGATAAATTTATATCAATTGTCGATAATCATGCGCCACTAAGAACTATACGTGTAAGAAATAAACCAGTTCCTTGGATTAACAATACGATCAAATTTCAGTTGTATCAAAGAGATATGCTGAAGAAAATTGCTAAGCGTACTGGAAAGCCGGACGATTGGACCAACTATAAGAAAGCTCACAATAAAACAAATTTAGACGTGATCACTGCGAAACGTCGTTATTATCAAAATAAATTAAACGAGTTTAAAGACGACTCAAAAGGCACTTGGAAAACGTTAAATAGTCTTATCGGCAAACCATCCAAAAATACTGAAATTAATGAAATTAAAATTCCTTCAAATGTTAACGACACTTTAACAAACGCATGCGATATTTCTAATCATTTTAATAATATTTTTCACAAATTGGAGCAAAGCTTGCTGCTGAAGTTCCAGATTATAATGTTGATCCGACAAAATATTTAAAAAAAGCAAATTCGTCTTTTGCTTTTGTCGAAATAGAACCCGAAGAAGTTTTAAAATTATTGAAGAAGCTCGACATTTCAAAGGCCACTGGTCTAGATAATATTTCGAACAAGATATTAAAAATCGCAGCACCTTGTATTTATGGACATCTTGCCAGCCTATTTAATTTATCCATTAAGCATAATGTTTTTCCAATTGAGTGGAAATCAGCAAAGGTTTTTCCTATTTTTAAATCCGGTGAACGCAGTGACTCAAATAATTATAGACCAATATCTGTTTTGCTTGGTGTTTCTACGTTATTTGAGAGATTGGTCTATAATCAGATTTATGCATATCTAATGAAATTTGATCTAATTAATTCAAGGCAATTCGGTTTTAGGTCACTGCATTCAACTGTAACTGCATTACTGGATTTAACTAACCAGTGGTATTATAATATTGATAGAGGTATGATCAATGGTGTCTTATTTTTAGATTTAAAAAAAGCTTTTGACACTGTTGATCATAATATATTATTAACCAAATTAAGTTTTCTTGGAATCTGTGATAAAACATTACATTGGTTTAAATCATATTTTACTGATAGAACTCAACAATGTTATGTTAATGGTTATTTATCTGGTAAAGTGCAGGTCAAAAGTGGAGTTCCCCAAGGTTCAGTTCTAGGTCCTTTATTATTTCTTGTTTATATAAATGATTTGACGACTTCTGTTAATCATGGTACTGCCCGAATGTATGCAGATGATACTAACGTATCATTCTCAGCATGTGTTTTTTCTGAACTTCAACGGCAGATGAAAAAAGACCTGGAACATTTAGAATCCTGGCTTATAGCCAACAAACTTACTTTAAATACAGTGAAAACTGAATATATGGTTGTTGGTTCAAAACAAAGAATAAATTCACTTGTGGGTGATCTGACACTTTCCCTTAATGATATATCTCTACGTAAAGTTAAGAGTACTAAGTGCTTAGGAGTGACAATAGACGAATTTCTCACATGGGCTGAGCACATAGATAATGTAATTAAAAAATTAGCGATCGGCGTTAGTCTTCTACGTAGAAATAGAAAAGTCTTGAAAAAGTGCGATCTTATGAATGTATATAGAGCTATTGTAGAACCTTATTTTGATTACTGTTGTATAATTTGGGATGACATCAGTGACTATTTGGCGTTAAAGCTTCAAAAACTTCAAAATCGTGCAGCACGTATTAGGCCTATTACTGGAGCCGACTATTCGCGAAGGTCCAGTGATATATTAAACGAATTAGGATGGGAGAAGTTGAGTGAACGAAGACAAAAATGCAAAGCAGTGATGATGCATAAAATATTAAACCATAAAGCACCGTCATGTTTCTTAGGTTTATTTAGACCAGAAAGTGGTGCCAATTTTTATGATCTTCGTTCTTCAACAGAGAATGTCGAACTTCCACTAATTCGAACTGAATATTACAAGAGAAGTTTTGTTTACTCCGGCGCAAAAGTGTGGAACTCTCTTCCTGAAGTTTTGAAAAAAGAGAGTTCATTAAAGCGGTTCAAAGATCTTTTAAAAAAATATCCATTTTTCCGCTGATCATTAATTAATTAAATTAATATATATTGCAAACTATAATATACGGCTTACAGGTAGAACAAAACTGTATATGATTTTGATGTAACCACCGTATTGAAATAAAATTTTTAATAATAATAATAATAATATATATATATATATATATATATATATATATATATATATATATATATATATATAGAAAGACACAAAAACTTAGCAAGCTTTGTTTGGCATATTTATTACTATACAGTTTCGTACCACGTAAATAACGTGGCACTCTTCAGATAAAATAGCCTATGTTTGACCTATAGCTTCTTAACGAACTTTTTAAATATGTACAGATGGTATAAAGGACGCTTATCTAATTACAAATCAATTAACACCTCAAGTAGTGTCACGAAAATATTAGTATCAAATTATAAAGTTTTTAAGTAGAAATTTATTAGCGTGTATACACGTGGAGACAAGTTCGTTGCGACGATTAAGTGTTGCAATGTCCGGTTTACAAATAATGAAATACTTCTCCCAGATACACAAGTTACATCTCTTGGATGCATTACTGTAAGATTTAGCGCGTTTTAAAATTTTCCATCTGATAGAGTAACTAATATTATTGTTCTTAAGATTCCAGATGTATTTACTTAATTCAGTAGAATTGCGCTTCTCATAGTTATTAAATGAAGCTTTGTGAT